>JAFLJL010001346.1:50000-55000 GCA_018398815.1 Conus ventricosus | reverse complement strand
TATTTATCCCCGGGTTTAGTTAATGATTTTTTTGATAAATGTTTTGGGGAATTCAGGAAAGGGGAAAATGTTTTATTGGTTTGTTCCATATCTTGATTTTTCGTTTTTGATCATGTGTAAAAAAGTTAAGACTTTACTAGGGGTTTGTGTGAGATGATGATTTTGAAGGATTGTAAGCAAGCTGTGGTGTTTTGGGGCGTGCGCTGCCTTTCCTCCATCGACTCCCCCGGGGTTGACAATATTTTGGCGAGCCTGCCGGGAATTTTTTGGCCCATTTTTTATAATTGTTCAATTCCAAGGGGGAAGCGGGGTGGGATTCAAGTGTTGTAACCAAGAAAAGGGGTTGTCTTACTGATGTTCCCAAGATATTAAATCTAGCTTGGCATTGCTTCCAAGATAGTTAATACTGGGTTGGCATTTAGCCCCAATACTTTTTTCGACAGATTCCCTAAAATTTCCCTCCTATTGGGTCGGGCGCTAGGCGTTTTATAAAAATAATTACGTTGTCCCAAGCAAAATTTTTTCATGGGATTGTGCTATTACTCACTCGTGTCGGAACCACCATTTTTGGCTGTCGTAGTAATAAAATTTGTTAAAAAAAAAAAGAGATACAATGGGAAGAAAAGAACACCCCTATTGAACAACTCGTGAGCGTGCCGTGTTGGGGTTTTGGGGAGAAGACTGCGGCATTCGTTGAAAAAACAAAAAAATGGAAAGATAAAACGACGAAAAGACGCCGTTCCGGGGGGGGGGCTTAAAAGAAAAGCGCAAAAAAACAAAAAGATTGAAAGCTAGGGAAACGCGGGAAACAAAAAGATTAAGGTTCAGTAATCAGGCTACGAAACGAAAGAAAAAAAATTTGAAAGTGGGGAAGCGCGGAAACAGAAAATTGAAAATTCAATTAGAGTTAGAGCGAGTGAAAATAAAGGGAACCCCCGATGAGGTAGTTCACTTCCGTGACCTGTGCGCAGTTCCCCCCCCCCCAAAAAAGTTCCCAAAAGTTCTCTGAAGGCAGATTCGATTATGCATACATCAGTCTTTTTCAAACGTTTGCACCATCAGGGTTGGCCTTCAGAAGAGTGGGCGTATTTTGTCAGCGCTATTGACGGTAAGGAATTAAGATTTTCATGCTTTAAAACCGGGAGAACAGCAATTGTTTTTTGGTCCGTGAAGGATCTTGATAAAGGGGATTTGACCTCAAAAGGGGAAAAGGGATTCAGAAAAAAATTCCTTCACTAGATTAAGCAGGTAAAACGTACACTCAGTTTGGTGCACTTTTAAATCACTATTTTGTAAATGGTTAGAGTTGAGCGGTACGAAAAAGGAGTTCGCTGAATTAAAAGAGCGGTTTTATGAAGGAACAGATTTTGTGGGTTTGGGGGCCCTGAGTTCCCATACATTTAAAAGAGAGACAGCAAGAAGCAGGGGATTTTGAAGTTGCAGAGGTGTATAGAAAGGGACGTTTGGGCACTAAGGTGAGGAAAACGGGCCCGGGACAGTGAGAAGAGGGAAGGAGACTAGGGGGGTTTTCTGCACAGTTGCAAAACCCGTGGGGGCAAAAAAAGGACAAAGGGACAATGGGTTTCATTTTTCCCCAAGAAAGGGGAAAGTGGGAGGGATTTCCGCTGAGGTTTCCGAAGGCAGCAGCCTTGAAGAGGTGGATAAGGGGGATCAAAGGGGAAAAAACCTGCAGTGGAACCCAAAAAGGGGTCCAATCTGAAAGGGGAGTGGCGGCCTATGGCTAGCACGGCAGCAGTCGTGTCAGGGGTGGGGGGCACTAGGCTGAGTGGTTCGTTACCAGTGGAAGAAGGGGGATTGGCCAGGGGGGAAATGTTTCGAGACATGGGTTTTTATGGGGGTGGTGAAACAACGCTGGTCGAGAAAGGGGGTTTGACGGGGAAATCCAGACCCGTACCTAATCGATGGCAGTGGGGAGTTTTTTCCCGTGCTCAATAAAATACGTACCCTTATTCTCAGGCGGTTGTCTGCGTTGGTGTGGAGAAACCCCCTTTTGATTTTTATCTGGGAAAAATTCGGGCAAGGATCCCGGGATCCTGATTGTTGACTGCACAGGGCAGAGTTTTAAACAAAGGGGCAAGAAAGAAAAGGTTTTAAAAACCCTAGTCGTTCCACAAGGAAGTCGGGGGATGATGTGTCGCCTGATGATTTTGGGCAGGCAGGAAAAAGACCCTTTGTCGTGAAGTCTTTGAGTTGAAAAGGTGAGAGAAAAGGGGTTAGAGGGGGTGAGACCCGCCATAGGCGCAGCAGCAATCATTGATGAGGTGAAAAAGACCCCCGAAAAGGGGAAATTTTTTTGCCTAAGTTCCAGAAGAGTCTACAGGGAGTGTCAGGTATAAGGGTAGAGATAGGGGGGTTCCCAGGGTTTTTTTGTCGGGGCAACACAAAGCAGCCAGAAAAGGGAAAGGGGAGAAAATGATGAAATTTAGAGGGGAAATCAGCATATCCGGGGGGGCTTTGTTGATAATAGTGTTGATTACATTTGTTGATTGGGTATGGGTTTTATTCCCAGTTTGGGTATGGTTTTATTTTTTTTTGAATTGTTCATATTTTTTGTGAGACTTGTTCGTGAATGTAGTTATGCTTGGGCAAAAAATCGTTGGTGTGAGCATTTTTTGCAAAAAGTGGGATGGAGATCCCCAGTGGGGTCTGGGGTCGCGATCATACTATTTGTGCTTTTCATAGGAAATTGTGAAGAAAGAGGGCAAATCCGCAGGAGGGGAATTGCATAATGCGACAGAGGTTTTTTATAAAGGTTGAAATAACGCAAGAGCGCACTCATGATAAATCATTGAGTGGTATTAAATGATATATTTTAAATTTATAAACCGTTGGTTTTAAAAGTTTTTTTCAAACTTTGCCGTGTGCGTGGGTTTAGCAAATTTGGTTGTTGTCTTTTTTTTACCCTTGTTTTGAGACAACGGTGCTAGCTTTTTGCAAGGGGGAAAATTTCACGGCAAAAAAAAAAACAACCAAAGCGTGGTCCGTCGCCCCCAAGTTGGTTGGGCATAAGCCTAACTCAAAAATTCTGGGATCAAGCAGACGCCCCCTTTGGGATCACCAATTAAGCTAGGGGAGAGGCTCCCGGGGACGGTCTGTCCAGCCAGCGGACAAGTAGCTACCCACGCCTCGATTTTGGTCAAACGAGTTCCCACGCCCGGATCGACCATCCCCCCAATTTAGCACACGAGAGGGTAATCCCAATCTTCCGGAGCAGCATCGGCACGAACGTCGGGGGGCTGACCAACGTCTCAAAAAGGCTGGGCCAGATGATCTAGCCAATTTCGACCATGCCCACCATTGGTTGACATCGCCGGAAGGGGGAGGGGGAAGGGAGTGTGTGTGGGGGGGAAATCAACTAATCAATTAAAAGACCAATTGACCCCCACAGAGAGAAAAGGGGTGAGGCGGCTGTCATGTTGAATATCCAAAGGAATTAGAGGGAGATAACTTCGGGGACGAGGGGGGTAAAAATATACCAATGGTACTCCCCCTTGGACACGGGTGGGGGGATAAAATAACGGGTGAGAGGGGAAAGAACGAACAGGGAGAGAGAGATGAAGGTTTTGGTTTATCTCTGCACGAGAGAAAAAGGGAGAAGGGTGAAGAGAGGGGGAGGGAAACGAACAGGGGGGAGAGATGGGAGGGTTTTGGTGTAGTCCCTGCATGAGAAAAAAGGCAGAGAGATGAAGAGAGGGGGAGGAAGACAGAACAGGAGTGAGAGATGAGGGGTTCTGGGTGTAGTTCTGCATGAAAAAAAGGAGAGAGATAAAAGAGGGGAGGAAGACAAACGGGGGGTGGGGAAAGAGGAGGGTTTTGGTGTATCTCTGCATGAGAGAAAAGCAGAGAGATGAAAGAGGGGGAGGAAGACGAAAAGGAGTGAGGTGAGGGGGTTTGGGGGTGTCTCGCATGGGAAAAAAAGGGAAAAAAAAAAGGGCAGAGGGGAAAATTTTTTAAGAAAAAAAGGGAGGAGGAAGGGGGAAGGAAACAGGGAGTGGAAAATGAGGAGGTTCTGGGTGTAGTCTCTGCATGAGAGAAAAGGCAGAGAGATGAAGAGAGGAGGAGGAAGACAGAACAGGAGTGAGAGATGAGGAGGTTCTGGTGTAGTCTCTGCATGAGAGAAAAGGCAGAGAGATGAAGAGAGGAGGAGAAGACAGAACAGGAGAGAGAGATGAGGAGGTTCTGGGTGTAGTCTCTGCATGAGAGAAAAGGCAGAGAGATGAAGAGAGGAGGAGAAAAAAAGGAATGAACAGAGAGAGAGAGAGAGGTTCTGAGTGTAAGCTCTGCAGGAGAGAGAGGCAGAGAGAGAGATGAGGAGAGAGGAGAGAACCAAGTTTGTAGCATTTAGCACCATAGATAGTCTGCAGAGGAGGGACTAAAGAGAGATGTGGAAAGAGAGAGTTGCTAACTAATGAAGAGAAAAAGAAAGAAAAGAAAAGGAAAAGAAAAGCAACCATGTCCATTTAATAGAGCAGACTAGGAGAGAGAGAGAGAGAGAGTGCAATGCGTTAATGCAGGAAGAAAGAAAGGAGAACAGATCGATGTTGATAGTCACTGTTCCATCTGAACCGGGGTTCGACCTCATACTTGGCCAGCGCCACTTTCATCGGCAATCCAACCTGACCAACGCCAGCGGTCTAACCTGACCAGTGCCAGCAGTCCAGCCTGACCGGTGCCAGCAGTCTAACTTGACCAGTGCCAGCAGTTGTGTCGTGTTGTGAAAGTGACAGTGAAAAGAAAAAAGAGGAAAAGAAAAAGACAGTGATTCGTGAATAGTTAAGATCACCTGGCCAGGTAAAGTAGAAATCTATTTATACCCGGGTTAGTTAATGATGTTTTAGATAAATGATTTTGTGAAGTTCAGGAAAGAGAGAATGTTTTATTTGTTTGATTCCATATGCATTGATGTTTCGTTCTATGATCATGTGTAGTAAAGTTATAGACTTTACTAGTGGTTTGATGTGACGAATGCATGATATATG
>JAFLJL010001346.1:17500-45000 GCA_018398815.1 Conus ventricosus | reverse complement strand
TAGTATTTAGTTTGATATGGCAGTTGAAGTACTTGATATAGTAACAGAGAAATGGCCTAAACCAAAACAAAGGGTTCCGCTTCTTTACATAGACAATATTTCAGCACATTTCCTTGTACTCATATTCTACAAACCCATGTGTCTTCTTTACGTAGACACTATTTCAGCACATTTCCTTGTACTCATATTCTACAAACCCATTTGTCTTCTTCACTAAATGAGGCGTTGATGGGTGTAGGCCCTACATGGTAACCGCATTTTAACATGGTTAGGTGACAGGTGTATTATTAGCTAAAGTCTTAGCGTTAAGACTTGGACGAGTCATCACTAGTTTGGTAAATGAAGATCAGGTAGGTTACGTCAAAGGTAGAAACATCGCAACAGTCATAAGATCGATTGATGACGTAATCAATTACCTAAATAAAACTAACAGAGCCGGCTTTTTGCTCGCTATTGATTATGCAAAAGCATTTGATTCGATATCAAAGAGTTTTTTGCTGAAAGTGTTTGACATTTTTTGGTTTTGGACCAGATTTTAAAAAGTGGGTATCTATTTTGATAAACGGAAACATGACCTCTGTAAATCACGGAGGTTGGATTTCCGAGCCTTTTGACGTGAACTGCGGAATAAGACAAGGTTGCCCTTTCTCACCATTAGCCTTTGTGTTAGCTGTTGAGTTACTAGCCATTAAGATTCGGAATAGTTCGATTGCAGGCATCAAAGTTCTTTTACCTTCTGGGAATGGAAATTCTAGTATAAAGATAAAACAAATGGCAGATGACACAACATTGTTTCTCAAAGACCGATATGACATGTTTAAATCATTAGAAATCTTGTCATCGTTTGAAAAGTTTTCTGGATTAATATTGAATGTTCAGAAAACAAAAGTTCTTCTAATGGGAACTATGAAAAAAGACCCAGATCTTCCATTCACAACAGTGAACAGAATGAAAGTTCTGGGAATTTATTTTGATACCAATGAGATGGCGAAGAACATTGATGAAAACTGGAATGAAAGAATCGATAAAATGAATAGTATAATAAATAATTGGAAAAGGAGAGATCTCTCTATTCAAGGTAAAGTGATTGTTATAAAAACGTTTCTGATAAGTCAATTTGTTTATGTAATGCAGTCTATTGGTCTTCCAGATGCAGTGCTGCGTAAAATTAATACAGCGTTATACCGATTTGTATGGCAGAAAAAATTCAGTAACCGGAAAGCATTCGAGAAAGTGAAGAGGAAAGTAATGGAATCAAACGTAGACGAGGGTGGTCTGAACATGATCAACATGCTTCAGTTCCAGAAGCCTCTAAACTTACAATGGATGGGAAAATTATATAACGCCAAAGAGAGTGAAAACTGGAGGTTGATCCCGTTGTGGCATTTGAGAAAACTGGCAAACGGAGGTAATTTCTTCAATGTAAACACAAGGACAAAGGATATGCAGGGTATTGATAGAATTGAAAATGAATTCTGGAAAGACATATTTGCATGTTATCTAGACAACAAAACTATAAGTAAACAAAGTGAAATAAACAGTGGTAATTTCCAGTCACAGCTTCTCTTCAACAACTCTCTCATTAAATACAAAAATAAAGTACTATTCTTTCCAAACTGGCACAATACAGGAATTGAACAGATGAAAGATATAATCCATCAGAACGAACATAGATTTCTGTCTCTTGAGGAAGTACAGAATATGGTTTGGCGAAGCAAGGCTTCTGAATATAATGCCCTTATTAACTCTATTCCCAAAGAGTGGTTTCAATGGATAGAGAGAGGAGATCCTTGCACAAGCCGACAGGATTGTGATGCAAAACATTTCAATGCAAAACCAAAGAACATCAGGAAAATGTTATCCAAAGACAACGTAACAAATTTACCAACGGCCCATTATTTCTGGGAAAGGAAATTTGGTTACACCCTAGACAAAAAGGCGTGGTCTAGGGCTAAAGAAACCACCAAAGAAGTGCGACTCAGAGTCCTTCACTGGAAAGTGTTACATAATATTTACCCTACAAATATAAATGTTAAACAAAATGAAAATACGAGAAAATAATCAATATTCATATTGTGTTGATAAGGTGGATTTTATTGAACATTTTTTCTATAATTGTCCAGTTGTAAAGAATTTTTGGAATTTCATTGAGCAAAAAATTTATGTAGACACAAGTATTAAGCTAACGTTGTCAGTCACTGACGTTCTGTTTGGTGTGAACAATTCATTCTTCCCACATGGAAAATATGTATACATAAACCTCATTCTATTGGTTGGGAAAATGTCCATAAGCATTTTTAAAAAGACACGGTCTGCATTCTCATTGCAATCAATCATTGAAAAAGAATTCAACATAAGGAGCTAGTCTGTATCTCACTTCATCTTCCAGCTTCTTCCGACCCCGTCCACGCCCCCCCCCCCCCCCCCCCTCCCCCCCCCCCCTCTCCCCGCCTTCTCCGGCGTTCGCTGTCCTTTTTCTCTGCCTTCTTTTCTCCTTTTGGCCTGTGTCGGTTCATTAGTAGCTGGCTCTCTCTCTTACAGGGTTATTTATAATCACTTTTAGGTCATGTTTCCAAGTTTTAAATGATTCTTTCATTCATTATTTCATTTATTAACGTATTTCCTTTCCTTTCGGGTGACGGGATGGGAGTGGCAGAAGATCGTGATTCACTGTATCTGTGCCTGTTCGTTCTAGAACTATGTATATTGCGGATAGGATTTATTAACTTGTATGCCTTTGACTTTTGACGAATGATTTCGTAGGACCACAGATTGGTGCGCGCGCGCGCACGCGCATACACGCACACAAGCACACGTACACACAATCACACACACAGGCACACACACACACACACACACAACACACACACACACACACACACACACACACACACACACACACACACACACACACACGCGCGCGCGCGCGCGCGCAGCGCGCGCGCGCGCGCGCGCACTCACGGATACTTGTCTCGGTGACGGTCCTTCCTCACGTCCACCTTGCAGCTACATCCCCCCCCCCCCTCCCTCCCCAAATATTTCATCATTTCTTCTTCATTGCAAGGATGGCGTTTCCGGGGAACTGGCAGGTGCGAGACTACTTATAATTGTAGTACACAAAATTTATTTGATCCTTTCGTTCCATGTTTGCTCGTTCCTTCGGACTTGTGAGTTGATTTAACGTGGTGACAGCCCTGATGTGTCCCTTTGCGGTCGGCTGGGCTATAAGCAACATTATCTTATCTTATCGTTCCTTCGGTCATTCTTGGATGTTTTCTTTTTTCGTTCCAAAGAGGGCTTTCGGGGTACATTTGGACACACGGGAGAGAACGGAGGAGGCGAAAGGAAATATTTGTTGTATTCAGTCTATTCAACCAGGTCACAATACGCCGGAAGATTATCGTGTTTCACGTGTGTTTACAGCTGTATATTTATTTTGATATTTCGTTTGTTTTTACACAGCAACGAATTCTTTTTCGTTTTTTGTCTTCTTTCCTTCTTTCTCTTCTTCCTTTCTTCCTTCGTTTCTTTCCTCCTTTTTCTCTGTTTGTCCGAGTTTCTTTTTCTTTTTTTTCTTCTTTTTTTTAAATTTGTTTTCATGTATGAGCAGACATGATCAGAGTGAGAGTGCCAGTACACCACACATTAGAACATTAACAAACCCAGACACTTTGTATCAAATGCCAAAACACTAAAATCAGCAAAAGTTTGTCCATTTTGAAAGAGAACATACAGACTATGCATGGTGTGTAAGAGACTGGTTGTTACAACAACAACAACAACAACAACAACAACAAAAACTAGTCGTGGAAAATTGATTTTGTTTTTTTTTCCGCTTTTTGTTTTTTTTGGCAGATGAAGAGAACAGTGTGAAGCACCAAAAAATGAAGAGGTGGATTTTGGCCTTAGGAAAAAAAAAGAGAAAAGAAAAAAAAAGGAAGTCGCCGCCTTAGGTGCTCCATTGATCCGACAACTGATGCACAAAAAAAAAAAAAAAAAAAAAAACCCAGGTGTATGGAATTTATTGTTGAAAAATAACTTTTACTGCATGGCCGCCTCGTTCCTAACATGGTTAGGTGTAAGGTGTATAAAATCAATTGTTGAAAAATACCCCCCCCCCCCCCCCAAAAGGCTGTTTTTAGGTAGGCTGAAAAAGATGAGGCGATCTCTTTGTCAAGCACCGTCCAATTTTGGGGAATTTAGCGCCTTGGAACGAAAAGAAGAACAAAAAATGGCCTCAGAGACACACACACCCCCCCCCCCCCCCACTCCAACACATGTACACACATGCACTCACATACATTCACACACACGCACACACACACACACACACACACACACACACACACACACACACACACCACACACACACACACACATAGGCACATGTGCACACACACGCGCACGCACACGCACGCACGCACACACACAGTGAACGAGAGTTTCGCCTAGCTGGCTCAGATTTCTCTCTCTCCATGTTTGAGTGATTGTGGTGGTTTGAAGCAGTGTTTTGGGTGTATTCTTGTACCTGAGTGTTTGTGATGAACTGGGCTTTCTTTGGATAACACTTTTTGCCTCACTGCTCCTTGATTTCAGAATGATTTGGACTGTTTTTCTGACAAGCCTGGTTGACATTCTGTGCTCCCCATTGCAGCCCTGTTTCCACCACCACGCTTCGCACGTGCTCCTTTACCCCCTCCTGTGTTTTCAGCACACACACACACAGCAAGCGCTTGTGTGTCGACACTCTCCCCTCCCCCTGTCTGCCCCCTCACCTACACCCGTAATTAGTTGCTGGTGGTTCGACCTTCGACCTCCCTAATCTCAACACTGCGTAGACTGTGTATTGGCGTCGGTCTGCCTCGTGTGCGAGGCTGTCGAGGTGGAAGAAACAGAGGAAGATTCCTGTCGTCAACCACGCTTGTCGTTCCCTCTTCACACCATCCAGGTCAAAGGCATGTGCCGTGAACTTCGGAAATCTGATTTCCGTTCCACTTGTGCTGCCTAGTCAGTCTCAGTCCGGTGTAACAGCCCATTCTTACCACCCTCTGGAACTTACCCCGGGGTAAGTCTGGGCTAACCTGCTTTTACCCCTGGGGGCCATTCTAGGTCCAGCTAGAACTGACCCCCCCCCCCCCCCCCCCCCAGTTGGAACTTACCCCTGCGGGGTAAGTTTGGGCTAGCCTGGATTTTACCCCCCACCCCTCCCCAAAGGGTCAATCTAGGACTATTTGGAATCTTCCTCCACCCCACTCCACCCTTCAAACAAGAGAGGGTTAATTCAGGGTTTTCCTCTGCCTTTTGCAAACTCGCACACCCACCTTAAAAAAAGATTGTGTTAGCCTGCATATTTACACCCCCTCTCCCATTTCCTATATACAGTCAGTTGGGTTTTGACAAAGTGTAGTTTTAGACTCTTCTCAATAGATGGACCTCCTACTTCCCCAACCCCCCTGCCCGACCCCCCCCCCCCCTTCCCCCCCCTCCCCCCCCACACCCTGGTTCACTAACAGATACGTATTAACATTTATCGCATTAGCTTACATGCGTGGGTCAATATTCGGGTCTGTGTGAGTACGCCCGTGCATGCGTGGGAAAGAAAGACGGCTACATGCTAATGTGACCAAGTGCCAATGTCACCAAGCGTAGTTGTGACAAAATGTCGTTGTGACCACGTGTCGTTGTGACCAAGTACCATTGTTGCTTCATCCCGGTTTGCCTCTTTTAACTATTTTACAGCTATTTAGAGTCTCTTGAGTACCAGTGTACCTTAGCTTGTACAATGCAGATGACTAGTGGTCAGTACCACTGACCACTGGTCATTATGACGTAAATCGAGATTTTAACTATTTCACAGCTAATTATAGTCTCCCGAGTACCTGTGTACCTTGTATAACGCAGACGACTGGTGGTCAGTGCCACTGACCACTGGTCACCATGACATAAATCAGATATTTCGACTATTTTACAGTTAATCAGTGTCTCATGAGTGTTTGTATGCCTTATGCAATGCAGACAACCAGTGGTCAGTGTCACTGATCATTGGTCACTTTATATGTATATCCGAGATTTTAACTATTTTTTACAGCTAATTAGTGTCTCCTAGGTGCCTGTGTACCTTGTACAATGTAATGATGGGGGGGGGGGGGGGGGGGGGGGGGGGGGGGGGTGGGGGGGGGGGGGGTCAGTTCCAACTGGGGGGGTGTAAGTTCCAGCTAGTCTTGGAATGACCCTGGGGGTAAAAGCAGGCTAGCCCAGACTTACCACGGGGTAAGTTCCAGAGGGAGAGGGGGGAGGTAAGAATGGGCTGTTACAACCCGGCTTCAACTTCAAAATCGCACAGTTCAACCCACGTTCCGTCGGTTGCTCTCGAAAACGTTCCGCGATCAACGACTTTATCATTGAAAACAGTGTTGACATTTTTTTGTGTCACAGAGTCTTGGTTACGCCCAACTGGGGACGAGGCTAAATGTGTTGACCTTGCTCCTCCTGGCTATAGAACTATCTCCTGTCCTCGCGCCTCCCGCGGCGGCGGCATCGCTTTCGTCGTGCGTGACTCTCTGTTCTCCCACCTCACCTCCACCACCACCACCTTCCCATTCCAGCATTTCTCCTTTGAACTTGCCCATCTTTCTGTCACCCTACGTCAGCACTGTCTTCAGCTTTTCTGCATCTACCGTCCTCCCCCCAACCAAAAGAACAAACTGTCTGATGCTCTTTTCATTGAAGAGTTCCCATCCTTTCTGGAACAACTGCAATACAATCAGTGGCTGTCCTGTCATCGTTGGTGACTTCAATGTTCACGTCAACGTCCCCACTGACTCCCTAGCGCTTCGCTTCGCCAGTCTGCTGCACGATTTTGGTCTGCACCAGGCTGTCACCTTCCTGACCCACCAGAAAGGTCACAACCCTTGACCTTGTCATCAGCCGGCGTGACGACCACGTGCTGCATTCCACAGCCCCAGATTTCACTCTGGACTTCTCCAACCACTACTGTGATGTGGCCCAGCTCCACCTCTCACGTCCTTCACGCCTTCCTGTGTACGTGGAGGCCAGAAAGATCGCCACTGTCAACACCGTCACCTTCCAGTCTGATCTTCGGGCCAGACTGGAGCCTCTTCACACCTGTCAGCTGACCAGCTCCACCAGCTCCTGTCCAGTCTACTAGATCAGCACGCCCTGGCCACCCGCCGCCAGATCTCCAGCCGGCCTTCCTTACCCTGGTTCACCTCCATCAGACCTCAGCTGCTGCAGGCTAAGCGAGAACGGCACCAGGCAGAGCGTTTGCTGCCTCAAATCTGGACTGCATGTTCATAAACAATTTTTCCGTGCTGCCAATAACCTAGTTACCAACATTTTGGACAGTGCCAAATGCTGTTTTTTGCAGCGCCAAAATCCTAGCCTGTAATACTCTACTTGGCAAATCAAAGTCCACACCTCCGCCCTCCTCAATCCCTGCGACAGAACTCCCCCAGCGTTTCTCTGATTTCTTCTGTAGTAAAATAGCCACTGTTCGCCATAATCTGGACTCTCATGCTGCTCCTTCCTCTGCTGTTCCTGATCCTTCCTTCTCCGGCACTCAGAGGTCTGAATTCCACCCTGTGTCGGTAGCCTTCTGACTAACGGGCCTTCTGACAATAAGGCGTCCCCCGGTAGAGAAGAGGTCCGGAAAATCTTGAAGCAAGTCACTGTCAAAACATGTGAACTTGACCCTCTCCCCTCATCCCTTCTTACCTGCTGTCTCGACGATCTCCTCCCATACTTTGCATCCATTATCATGACTCTTTGCAATCAGGTTGTTTTCCCACTCTGTTGTTCAAATATGCAGTTGTTAGACCTCTCCTGAAGAAGCAAAACTTAGATCCTGAAAACCTTAAGACCTGCAGTCCTGTCTCTAATCTCCCATTTCTTTCCAAACTGATTGAAAAAGTTATTCTCGCCCAACTGTCTGAACATCTCTCTGTAAACAATCTCTTGTACTCAAACCAGTCAGCCTACCGGGCTAGTCATAGCACCGAGACAGCGCTTCTCAAGATAGCAAACGATCTCCTCACAGCTGTTGATGGAAACAAAGTTTCTCTTCTCTCTCTCTCCTAGGTTTGTCTGCTGCCTTTGACACAATAGATCACTCCATTTCTCTCAAAACACAAAACTTCTTCTGGTCTTTCTGGTTCTGTCCTTTCCTGGTTCTCTTCATATCTCTCTCTGATCGCACGCAAATTGTTTGAGTGAGTGGTGTTAAGTCTCCAGCAAGAGCACTTCAGTTTGGCGTCCCTCAGGGATCTGTCCTGGGACAAGCTTTGTTTGTGCTATACAGCCATCATCAGCTAACCCCTCTCCTTCACCATAGCGTTTCAGATGACAACCAGCTGTATATCTCTGTCCATTTCAGTCAGCTTCATGAAATAATCTCCTCTACTCAAGCATGCATTTCCGATCCATAATAACAAACTACAACTTAACGCAGTCAAAACTGAAATAATCCTCATTGCTTCGAAACACACTATCAGAACTCATTCTTTCCCTAGTTCTATGAATATTGATGGAAACGAGATAAATCTATCGGTGTCTGTTCGTAACCTTGGCGTTACACTCGACCAAATTCTGTCTTTGAAACAACATATCTCTAACGTGTGCAAGTCCTGCCACCTTGAACTTCGTAGAATCAGCTCAGTTCACCGCTTCCTCACTCAAAATGCCTTGAAGATACTAATCTGTGCTTTTGTTCTGTCTCAGCTCAACTATTGTAACTCCCTCCTTCAGACCCGTACTACCTGCTGACATCGACGAGAGCAGGTAGTCATTTTCAGGTTCAGGACAGGCCACAACCGCCTGAAACACCACCTTTTCATTAAACTCTGCATCGGCAACACAGAGCAGTGCCTCTGCAAAACAGGCAGCCAAACAACAGAACATCTGCTGCAGTCCTTCCCGCTCCACCAAGCGCTTCGAGAGAAAACCTGGCCCGACCCAATCCCAGTGGCCCGGAAGCTCTACGGAGGACTGGATGACGTGCGACGTACTGCCACCTTTGTTGAGGAGACGGGGGAATCCATCTGAAGAAATGACGAACGAGACAACAACCCCCTCCTTGCTGGTTGTCCCTTAACGCTCATCTCTAAACTTCAAAAAGTTCAGAACAATGCCACCCATCTGATCTCCCGCAGCTCTAGATCTGATCACATATCACCAATTCTGTCATCCTTGAACTGGCTCCCAATTCAGTCTCGCATTGACTTTAAAGTTCTCCTGGTTTTCAAATCACTGAATAATCTGGCTCCCTCCTACCTCTCTGACCTCCTCCATCTCTATGTTCCGTCTCGCAACTTACACTCATCCACCGATTCTCGTCTGCTTCGGCTTCCCTCCGCTCGCGCGGAAAACTTCAGGCCAACGATCTTTCTCTTACCAGGCACCTGCTCTGTGGAATGGTCTCTCCCTTCTTCTCTGTGTAACACGGACTCTTTAGAGACTTTTAAAACCTCCCTAAAGACGCATCTTTTCCCTCGGACTGATTAACAATATCCACTTATCACTGTGCGCATGTTTGCTGGTGTTGACGCCCTCGTGTGTAAGTCTGCGTGTGCGAGTACTTCGTGTGTGTGTGTGTGTGTGTGTGTGTGTGTGTGTGTGTGTGTGTGTGTGTGTGTGTGTGTGTGTGTGTGTGTGTGTGTGTGTGCGCGCGTGCGTGCGCACGCATGTGTGTGAGTGTGTATGTATATGTATGTGTGTGTGTGTGTGTGTATGTGTGTGTGTGTGTGTGTGTGTGTGTGTGTGTGTGTGTGTGTGTGTGTGTGTGTGTTGCTTTGAATTTGAATTAGTATTTTATCATGTTTTTCTGTAATATGCGCTTTGGTCTCTTGCGAGGTAAAGCGCTCTATAAATATACTTTTAACATTACATTTACATTACATCACACACACACAAATTTTTATTTATCAAATTATATAAAAGAAAATGGTTTAAAATTGTCAGGTGAAAAAAACCATGTTTGATGCTATTTAATAATGGTGAAAATCCTTCCATATTACCTATTTGGAACTTAGAGGATAATATCTTGAAATATCAAAACTGTGTTAAATTTTTAGGAGTCTTTTTGACAACAAAACGTAGTTGGAAAAAGCATATAGAACATGTATTAACCAAGGCAAGAAAAAGATTAAACTTTTTAAAAAATAATCAACTATCAGCCCTGGGGGCAAGACACAAAAACTTTAATTGCATTTGTCTACTTCTTTAGTTCGATCCAAATTAAAGTATGGCCAAGAAGTATATTATTCTGCTCCAAAATATATGTTAAAAAGCTACAAAGTTTGGATAGCAAAGCAGTGAAACTGGCCTTAGGTGTACCAGTTCATGCAAATACTATCAAAAGTTATCAAGCTGCAGAGGTGTTACCTTTTCGAGAACAACGGCTCTTAGACGTATCAAAATATAATGATTAGAAGTCTGTCAGTTAAGAACTCAAATACAACAGAACTATTGATGGATTTGAACAAAGATTATCCCAAACGAGCTAGAAATATTTTATATTTACAACCAATTAGAAATTACGCGTATAAGCTTATGTCTGATTGTAACATTGATTTATCAACAGTATCTGAAGATCCCATCACGCCTAAGATTCCCCCTTGGGAGCATTTGTGTGTGAAATTTTGATTATAATTACACAAAGTGTTTCTAAGACTGAAAAACGTTAATCTCTTCGTTAATGATGTCAGAGTTCATCTTGACAATTTTTTATAGTAATCACCTGAAATTTACACTGATGGCTCAGTCCTAGAAAACATTGGTAGTGGTTCTGCTTTTGTCATTCCTAGACTAAATGTGAAAAAGATTATCATCTTGGCAAAGGGTTTTTCCATATTTACAGCAGAATTATATGCAATATTGATGGCTTTGAGCTAACATTTATGATGTTCCGATGTCTTTTCATAATATTCTCATATGTGTTGATTCAAAATCTGTCTTGCAGTCTCTGGAACATTGGGATGGTAAGGCTCGGAAAGATTTACTTTTTGATATTCATCACCTTATACACTGTTTAAGGATTTATGAATATGCATTGACTTTTGCTGGTTCCCTCTTATAGTGGGTTGAAATGGAATGAAGCAGCAGATATACTTGCTAAAGCTGGAGCTACACATTGCCTCGATTGTAATTTAGTATCTTCACTGAAAGCATCTTCGTCAGAAATGTTGCTAAAGTTAGAAAATTGTGTTTATAACAGAAATTGTGGAGAAAATCTCAAATATGTAAATACTTGTCCTCGTCACATTTCCATGATAGTAACAAAACTCAGTTAAATGCATGGAGCACAAAATATTCTTGCCATGTTTTTTGTACTTGTGGTAAGCCTATTTCATTGCATCATTTGTTGATAGAATGTTCGGTCTTAACTCCAATTTATAAAGAACATTCTATTGATATCAACGTCCAAGATATCAGTCAAATATTGTCCATCCCTTCTATCATAAATATTGCTACTATTATCGCACGATCTGAAATCGCCAAGTTGCTTTGATGCGTGTTTATTTTTACCACTAATTCAAAAAGTTATTATTGTTAGTTTTTATCTTTGAGGTTAAGCTTTATTAGTTAGAGATGACGTTTCAAATTATTTTTCTTCTAATATCATCAATGGTGAACAGACGTTAAATAAACCACTGAACTGAGCTACACATACACAAGGTAGCCATTATTCAAGGGCTCGTGGTTGGCTCGGCTATAAATAAAATTGTCTCACATGCACGCGCGCGCGCGCGCACACACACACACTCTCTCTCTCTCTCCTCTCTCTCTCTCTCTCTCTCTCTCCTCTCTCCTCTCTCTCTCCACTCTCTCCTCCTCTCTCTCTCCTCTCTATCTCTCTCCTATCTGTCTCTCTCTGTCTCTCTCTGTCTCTCTCTTACGCGTGCGCGCGCGCCACACACACACACACACCACACACACCACACACTCTCTCTCTCTCTCTCTCTCTCTCCTCTTTCTCTCTCTCTCTCTCTCTCTCTCTGTCTCTCTCTGTCTCTCTCTTACGCGCGCGCACCACACACACACACACACACACACACACACCCACACACACACACACACACACACACACACACACACACACACACACACACACACACACGCACACACACACAGCGTGCAAATTGATGTTTTACGTGTGTTGTAATTTTACTAAGTGTTCAATTGTAGATCTGCCTGCTTGGAATGCAGCTTGGTTGATAGGAATGATACTGTTTTTGTTGCAATGATGAATTAGCCTTTTTAAACACTATCTTTTCCATCAATTTACATGTGTTAGATGTTAATGATATTGGTCGATAGCTATTTATATCTTTGAGTGGTTTTCCTCGTTTATGAATTGGTATAATAATTGAGTCCTTCCAAATCAAGGGCATTTTTCCATTGTCCCAACATTTTTGGAAAAAACAAATGTAGAAAATGTATTATATTTTGCGGGAAATGACCTAACATTTCATTTGAAATGCCATCTAATCCCACTGATGTCTTTTTATTCAGATTTATGATACACTCTCTGGACTTCCTGCAATGTTATAGCGGTATTTAAATAATGATTTT
The DNA here is from genome assembly GCA_018398815.1 of Conus ventricosus. Taxonomy (NCBI): domain Eukaryota; kingdom Metazoa; phylum Mollusca; class Gastropoda; order Neogastropoda; family Conidae; genus Conus; species Conus ventricosus. Next base: position 32,412 of record JAFLJL010001346.1, on the reverse strand, counting down.
CTGTAGGTTTGGGGCTATTATAGATGTCTTTCTTTTCTTCAGTTTCGCGGCGTTTTTTCTTGTCCAAGGATAAGCTGTCAACGCTACTGTTGTTCGCAAATAAGTCTGCAAAGGCTTCAGCTTTATCAAAATTGATGGAAATTCAGATTGTATTAAATTAATCGGACAATGTGGAAGGTTAATTCCATTTTTCATCGTTTTTAGTTGTGTCCAAACTTTTTGAATATCTTTAAAGCTTGACACCTCATTTTGACATATAGACGACCAATACTGCCTTTTTGCTTGTGCAATTATTCTATTTTGGTGATTTTTTGCTCTTTTTTCTCAAGAAGTTTCTCCGCTTTTTCCTTGGGATTTGTTTCTCTTTTGGGTAATCTTTTGTTTTTTCTATTTTTCTTGTTTTGCCTGCTGACATATACCATTCCACCAGACATTACCCGAATGTTTTTTTTGATTTTACAGATTTTACAGTCGGAATTGAATCTTTCGCAGCAGTGTGTACTGCATTCTGAAATTGATCGTATAATGCATCGACATCTTGATTTTCAAGATTTTCTATGTTTACATTAAATGAACTAAGTAGGTATGAAAATTTATTCCAATTAGCAAACTTGTAACAATATTTAGGAACTTTGTCATGCGTTACATCAGTTGTTCAGGTCTCATACGCTCAAGAGAAATGACAATAGGGAGATGATCACTATTTAATGGATCATCAAGTGTTTGCCAGTCACATAATATAGCTAGTTCAGGAGATATGAATGATAAGTCGATGGCACTAGGATTATGTTTAGGGTTGTCTGGAATACGAGTAATACTGCCATCGTTGAGAAGGTAAAGAGAGAGTTCCACTATATTTTCAATAAAACGATTATTGGTGATAACCTGGCACTCTTTTCCCAAAACGGCGAATGGGCGTTAAAATCACCAGTGATTAAAAATTTGGTAGATTGGTTTAATTGAAATGAGCGTAGCCATTCTGTATTACGATCGTTTGGGCCTTGAGGTAAGTAAACAGAGGCGACTGTTACTACATTATAATCAATTTGAACTCTGACTGCACATGAGTGCAACCCAGGAATGTCTGGTGGGGCAGGACTGGCACATGGGGCATATTTTACATCTTCACGAACATATATTGCCACATTTATTTTTTCATCATTATTAATATTTGGGGTAACTGGCGGAAAATAGTAATTATGAAGCTAGGTAGTTTAGTTTTGCGGACATTCAGTGACTGCAAAGCTAATATGTTGTATTTTTCTCCAGATAGGTGTTGCACTAGTTGGTCGGTACTGGTTGTGATGGATCGACAATTCCATTGCAGCACTTTAAAATCTTTAACTAACATGTGTTATATCAATATAGATAATCAAAAACCCAAACATAGAAAGGAAAAAAAAGTGATTAAATGCAAGTGATGCACTGAAAGGTAACTAACAATACTAAATATAACTACATTGAACTACAGATAGCGGGATTATGCTTACTTAACTTCTACAGCAGCAACCTTTTCTTTACAACATAAATAGGATTGACAAGAGGCGGAAAAAGAAAAAATCCGAGTTAGTCCAATAACAAGAAAGAGCAAGGTTATTGCAAGTTCAGTTTCTTTTCTGTTCCAATTTTCAGAAGTAGTCCAAAATTGAGCATGGTCTTCCTTACAGAGGTTCTACCAGTCTCTCATTACATCATAGATGTTCCACAAAAAATCGTGGGTGGTCACTAACAAAAGATGCACGGCGTAAAAAACATTCTGGCCACCTTTTTTGACATTCGTAAAGCATACGAACAAGTGGGGCACAAACGACTAATGTACAAAATAAAAAATATTGGAATCAGCGGGAACATGTACAATTTTATTCAAGATTCTCTACACTGTAGACACATTCAAGCAAAAATAGGAAATACATATTCCAACCCAAGGCCTTTACAAATGGGTTTACCCCAAGGTTCAGTAATTTCTCCCAAAATTATTTAATATTTTAATTTCTGATCTTCCTGACAATTTTTCTAAAGTATTGAAGTGGCTCAATTTGCTGATGATATATGTCTATGGACAAAAGTGACAATGAAAAAAAATACATCATCAAGATCACTAAATTACATTTAAATAAAATATCAACATGAACTAAATAAGATCAATAACTTTTAAATGAGAACGGCCTTTCTCTTTCCCCAGAAAAAACAAATATGATTCTTTTTAATTCTGGTTACGATCCAGGACAACTTCCTACTTTTAAACTATGCAAAGAGTGTTAAATTTTGGGTGTTATCTAAAGCAATAAGTTAACTTCGAACACTCATATTGAATACATTTTAAACAAAGCAAGAAAAGCTTAAATTTCCTAAAAATAATTAGCAAACAATCTTGGGGACAGGATTTGAAATCATTAACCATTTTAGCAACTGCCCTTATTCGCTCCAGACTAACTTACGCTCAAGAAGTATTTTTTTAATGCACCTCAATACCTTTTAAAATAAACTTCAGAGCACTAACTGCAAAGCGTATAAAATTGCCCTTGGGGTTCCCACACATACATCTAACTTAGGGACCTATAATGGAGCAGGGATCTTGCCCCTTTCAGAACTTCGGAAAGCTTCTACATTCAAAATTTGTCTTAAAGAGCTTCTCACAAAACAATTTTTGCTCAGAAGAAGTATGTTTAAAAATCAGAGAAGGATTTTGGAAAACGTGCCAAAAACATACAGTCAGCAAGGTCTATTCACTCATTTTCCGCTGATCTTCTAAAGGATACCAAAATAGATAAAAAATAACATAGCCCAAAAGCCCACGTATTCACCTATTCCAAAATGGGAACACTGTAAAGCCTCCTTTGAAATTGATTATACAGATGTTTCAAAAAAGGATTGTCCACATATCGTAAGAACATCTGTTTACACTCATTTAGAAACTAAGTACTATCATCATCTGAAAATTTTTACAGATGGCTCAGTGCTAGAAATAATAAACAGGGAGCAGCCTTCATAATCCTAGCCTCAAAGTACAAAAGCTCTTCTATCTTGGTAAACAGTTATCGATATTCAGTGCCGAATTACTTGCTATACTTAAATCGTTAGATTTTATTCTAAATTTTCCAATAAAAAATTCACAAATCTTAATAGGTGTTGATTCTAAAGCAGCAATCTACTCGATCAAGTCTGCATGTCCTTCAATCCGACTTGATATGATATTTGAAATCCATCACATTATTCACCTTTTATCCATGCAAGGCATTACTGTCACTTTTGTTGGATCCCCTCTCATTGTGGTATAATACCCAACGAGCGTGTAGATCAACTTGCACGAATAGCAGCTCAAAATGTCAGTGACGCAATACCACTCAAAGTTCCCTTAGATTTGAATGAATGTTTTTCAATTATAAATTCAACGTTAAGAGAAAAAGTTAAAACCTCATTGATGAACTCAGACATTCAATATTATCACAGTTGTATAAATTTAGTGGTGGGTACAATGGGAAAACGTTCAAACAAGTCTCCTCCTCGTTCTAGGGAGATTGAAAGCTTAATCCATAGATTCCATTTGAACGCATTGAAAACAAAACATTGTCATAATGTTAAATGTATGTGTGGGAAATCCCTTAAATGTCAGTCATTTGCTGATCCAATGCCCAAGAGCAAGAGAGCTCCTAAGACATTCGGGTATTGATGGTTACACTGATGGATCGACTTCATTGCCTTTACCATATGTTTTAAACAATTACTCTGTTCTTGACTCAGTTTGTAAGTGTTTGTTAAACAGTTCAATTGGTCCTTATCTGTATATTTTATCACTTCTCACTTAAAATTGTCAAGGTGGAAGAGAGATGGGAGATGAGGGGGGGGGGAGGAGGGGATGTCATATTCTATTGTTACTTCATACACTTACATACTTCATTCACCCACACATAAACTGTCTGAATCACTATAGTGGAAGGACATTAAACCGACGACCACACACACACACACACACACACACACACACACACACACACACATACACACACACACACACACACACTCGCGAGCACGCACACACACACAGGGTAGCCTTAGTTATAGGGCTCATGAACGGCTGGGCTAAAACGCACGCGCGCGGGTACTCTCTCTCTCTCTCTCTCTCTCTCTCCTCTCTCTCTCTCTCTCTCTCTCTCTCTCTCTCTCTCTCTCTCTCTCTCTCTCTCTCTCTCTCTCTCGCTCTCTTTCTCTCTCTATCTCCACACACACACATACACACACACACACACACACACACACACACACACACACACACACACACACACACACACACACACACACACACACTATTTTTTGTCTTTATTTTATCAGTTATCTTATCTCTCTGGTTTCTTTTATTTTTTTAATTTTCTATTTCTGTCGCTCTACCTCAGCTCTGCTATCCCCACCCCACCCCACTCCTTGTCACCCTCCCCCTCTCTCTCTCTCTCTCTCTCTCTCTCTCTCTCTCTCTCTCTCTTTCTCTCTCTAAAGGACAAGTAGTTAATTCATATAAATATCGTGGAATGATATTTTCAACAAAATTAACTTTCCGTTACGCATGGGAAGAATCTCTAAGAAAAGGGAAAAAAAGGTACTATTGAAATTCTGAAATCCCTGAGAAAACGAAATTGTACAGACTGTGGTATATTTTAGAAATGTTTGATACACAGATAAAACCTCTTCTTACATATGCAGCTGAAATTTGGGGCTTTCATGAAAATTCGCAGATGGAAAAAGTACATACGTGTGCTATAAAGCGTTTCCTTCAAGTACCTATTCATTCATCCAACACCGTTTTATATGGAGAAATGGGCAGATACCCTTTGTATATAAGTACATTTGTCAAATGTATTAAGTGCTGCTTGAAGATCTTGAAGCTACTCCAGTCCCGTTTAAGCAGGCAAGCCTATAATATGATGCTTCTAGAAATGGAAAAAGGTAAAGAAAACTGGGCTTATAAAGTAAAGAAAGTCCTTTCAGAACAGGGTTTTGGAATAGTGTGGATGACCCAGGAAGTAGGAAATGAGCAACAGTTTCATTGGGGAATTTAAAGACGGGCTTATTTGTTCTTTTAAACAGAATTGGCACTCAGATATTGAAAGTAAAGAAATATATCGCTGGGTTTTCTCATTTAAGAATGTGGTTCATTCTGAAAAGTTTCTCAATGTCATAACAGATAAATGGCACAGAATAAATTACGTATGATTTAGGTTGAGAACTTAGGTTTTAATGCGAACAAAAGATGGTTTGAATGTGAAACACCCACAGAATCTCCTTGTCCTGCATGTAGACATAATTATTATTGATGACGAAGAACACTTTCTGTTCCACTGTACTGCTTGTAATGAAGTGCGGACAGATTGTTCATTTTTCCAGTTAGATATAGCGAAAAGACAAAATGTCGCTATTGTCTTATCATCGGATGATGAACTTGTAATTAGATCATTTGTGAAATTCATCGCGGAAGCATTGAAAATTAGACAGATGAAGGATAGTGAAATTTAAGATAATACATCTGTCACGTGTTTGTTACGAGGCCTATGACGATTGGCCCATCTAGGGTAGTAGAATTGTTCATTTATTTATTGTCGTCGTTGTTGTCGTATATCCGTCCCTTAATGTGGCTTGTGGTGTGGTTGCACCTTTGGTGTGGTTTAGCTCAGGTTAGGTTTACTTTCTCTCTCTCTCTCTCTAATTCCACTGCCCGTGCGATTCATCCTGCAGGTTCACGGGTGGCTGGTATCTTTTCTTGTACTGGCTGTCTCTATCGGCCTCTCACCTGTCTTTTCACCTGCCGCACGTGCATCATTCCTCTTAGGCTTGAGGTATGCTCACTGTGACGTAGTGTGGCATGTCGGCTGCCATCGTTTAGGGAGGTTAGCTCTTCACTCGAGCAGAAGATGTCTCTGGAGCGCCTGCTCCGGTCCTGGTTCTTCACCATATCATCGAAGGTACAGTCGGTACTTTCTTTTCCTACAGTCGGCCTGTAGGAGGGAGACATCACTTCATCATTTTCCGCATCTGCGCTGCTGTCCTCTCGAGTGGACAGAGGGCAGAGAGAGTCGTTTGACCCACCACTCGGTCACCCACGGGTAGCTGGTAAGCATCAGTTTCGTGGTTTATTTGTTGTTGTTTTTTGTTGTTGTTGTTGTTAGCCGGCTTATTCTTCTCTGTTGCGCAATTTTCTTTTGTTTTCAAAATTGTAAAAGAAATATCGTTTGAGACCATTTTTTCTGGTTAATTCAATCTTTAACCTGGCCAGTCAAAATTATATCTTAAAAGTCTTTCTCCTTATGCATTTGGTGATGCGGTAGTCGGCGGGGATGGGAGAGAACCTGGTGATTCAGGGTTGGTAACTTGCTTGGTCTCGCTCGTCCGCCCCTGTCACAATTGCCGGGCTCACATTCTTCGGCCACCGTCTGTTTGTGTGTGCAAGGAGAACGAGTTTTATGTTCGCGAGCGTGCGTACGCATGATTTGTCGTTTGGATGCGTGGTTGGAGATTTGTGTTATTTTGAAAATGTGGCTATAAAATGTGATAATTATGCCATTGAATTATTATTTGCAAATGGGGTGGCAGTTATAAAGCGATGGTTGCTGTGTTGGTTCATTTCCCAAGAAGGAAAATGTTAAACGTGAGTGAGAGAAGGATGAAGATAATTCATATTTGTTTTATAGCCTGTTAATTTAATGCAGTCTTTACTGCTTCGTATGAGAAGACTTTAACGACTATTCCTGATTTGGTTGGTTTGCTGTGTTATGCTCAGGCCTGTGTTGAGCTGGTGTTGTTGGTGTATTTAGTAGACCTCCCCTCGCCCATCATGCGAGTGGCTGTTAGAATTTAACAGCATGGGTCAGACTGTACTGACTGCGGGGTTCCAGTACCCGTCTGTCTACTTTCCTCCCAGTTACCTTGTCCCTCCTCCCGGAGGCTTCACCCGGAGCACGCACTGGTGGGGCCACGCGCTGGTTGGGACCACGCACTGGTGGAGGCCACGTACTGGTGGGAAAGCCCGTGGACTTGGCTGGACGGTCCTGATCCCCGTCCGGGACCCCCAGCAACGCTGCCTCGTCCCCCGAGGCGCGATCTCCATCTGTTTGTGCGGGTCAAGGGTGTCGGCCTTCGACATCTCTCTCTTCAGGAACCGACCCGGTTGGGCACTCATTTGCAGCAGGGTGTTCCTAGTAGACTTTGGAGAGGCAGGGGTGTGGGGGCACTACATCTCGGGAAAGGGATGGGTGCTGGAATCATTTATTTGTGATTGTGATTGTGCACGTTGTGTGTGCTGGAATTATTTATTTATGATTATGATTGTGTAGTCGTGTATTGAAATGCTTGATTGTGATTGTGCATGTTGTGTGTGTTGGGATGCTTGTTGTGTGTGTTGGAATGCTTGATTGTGATTGTGCATGGTGCGTGCGTTGAAATATTTATTTGTGATTGTGTGTGTTGATGTGAATAAATGGGGTGTTGTATCGTAATCTTTCTTGTGTGGGCTCTTGCGAGCGTGTGAGGTCAGTCACTCCCTTCACTCCCATCTAGACCGATCCTGTTAGGCAGACCTCCAGGGGTCGGTCGTGACATTTGTGGGGGCTCGTCCGGGATGTGAAGGGCTCTGACTGTCTCTCTCATTTCGCGGAGTACCTGTTCAGTTCTGTCTGTCTTGTGTGTGTTTAGTCAGTTTGTCATGTTTGTTTGTGGGTGGTTGGCTGGGTGACTCTAGCGTGTAGGGAGTCTTGGTGGCCTGAAGGAACATCTGGCGTGACTGGGAATCGAGGTGAGTCTAGGCAGAATCGACCGCGTCCAGACATCCTTCCGCCGGGTGCCTCACGCAGATTCGGCCGTAAGTCTTTCCTTTCTGTTGCCGCTCAGTCTTCCATTCGTGTTTTGTAGTTAGCCAGTTTTTTTTTTTACCGGGTGATTATTGAGTATAGGTGGGTGTATCGGACGTTAGTGTCACTTTTTCCTCTCTCCGGATTCCGTCTGCCAGTTTGTTTGTTTTTTTTTTTCCGGCCAGCCCCACCGCACTGTTGCTCGTGCTGTGGAGCGCTGTGTTGCCAGAGTGGGGGCAGCCGGACATAGTTGTTTTTTTGTTTTTTTTTTCGGTGAGCCCCACCGCACTGTTGCTCGTGCTGTGGAGCGCGGTGTTGCCAGAGTGGGAGCAGCCGGAACTTGTCCGCACACACGCACACACACACATACACACATACACACGCCCCTAAAATATTGTTTTTCAAGTGGAATCGTCTTTCCCCCGTATTTGAAAACCGTAGGATATTGTTGTCATGGCAACGTCCGGTGCTGGTGGTGTGGCGACACGTGCGTCGAAGAAGAAAGGTATTCAAAATGTAGTCCCTACTATTAGCACCAGTACTTCGACTACAGTGACTTCCACTTATTCCAGTGCTGTAGCCGATAGTCCAGCGAGTACTTTCACTTCTTCTTCGCTAGGGGATTTTCCTGCTGAGACCCCGACTGGCACTTCCGCTCGGAAGCGTCAGAGTATAGCGAAGCAACTATGGGCTTCTGTTGAGTCGCAGAAACCAAAGCCCTCTCTTCTCCATGCTTCCCCTCGTAAGGAGTATGCCCCGGAGACTTTCCTCATGGTAAGGTCGAGACCCAAGGGACGGGTCAGACGGGTCATCCTCCCGTGTCGGGAGTGGTGAACCCCACCCAGGACATCACCTCCGTCCTGATGTTTCTGGAGCGACAGCGACGGGAGGATGAGGCCCTCCGTAGGGAAGAGGTTGTCAGACAGGAAGCCCTTCATCGGGAAGAGGAAACTCGACGTAAGGAAGAGGCTTCCAGGCAGGAAGCCCTGCGGAGGGAAGAGCTAGATAGGATGGAGGCTCTGCGCAGAGAGGAGACTGACAGACAGGAAATTCTGCATAGGGAAGAGGCTATTCTGCGCAGAGAGGAGGCTACTAGGCAGGAAGCTCTGCGTAGGGAAGAGCGCAGAGAGGAGGCTGCTAGACAGAAGCACAGCGTAGGGAAGAGGATGCCCTCCGTCGGGAGGAGTTAGATCAGCGTAGGGAAGAGGCTGCCAGACAGGAGGCTCTGCGCAGGGAGGAGATGGAACAACTTCTTTCGCGGCCTCCCGCATCTGTAAATCAGGGGGTTGATCGACAGGCAAGTGATAGGGTTAGAGGCCCAAAGTTAAAGCTTCAGAGTTCAGACCTAGTGAGGACATTGATATGTTCTTAGAGCATTTTGACAAAGTTGCTAGTTCATACCAATTGTCTGAGGAACAAAAGGCCATGCACCTTTTTCTGGGTTATCTGGTACTGCAAGGGAGTGTGTGCTCACTCTAAATGAAGGCGCGTCTTATGGAGACATGCAGTTGGCTCTGCGTAAGCGTTTCCACCTTACTCCAGAGACGTACAGGAGGAAGTTTAGGTCTATGAAAAAGAATAACGATGAGACCTTCGTGCAGTTTGGAGATAGGCTGCGCAAAACGCTAGGGTACTGGCGTCAGTTGGCTAAGCTTGGAGCTGGAGGATCTGATTCTCATTGAACAGCTTACCAACACCGTGTCCCCAGAGTTGAGGATCCGTATAGGCGAGACAGCACCTCAGGATTTCGCGGCTGCGATTCATACCGCTGAGGTGTTTGCTGAAGCCCGTAGGGCTTATGGGCACCGCCCAGATACGGACAGGAAGACCCCCACAGGATTTGGTGGCAATAAGGCGCCGACGACTGCTAGCGGGTCGAACAAGGCAGGCAGTTCATCGGGACCTCAGCACCCCGACTGTGTTTTCTTTGTGGTCGTCCTGGCCACATTAGGAAAGATTGTCCTAAAGCTGCCGGTAGTCATGGGCTAGTCCTTTCCATCGTCCTCGTGCCTCGGCTAACGTGGGGTCTATCCCAGCTTCTGGTGGTACGGAGTGCCCAGTGTTTCTCTCTGTTGTTGGTTCTTCCTTGGTCGACACCATCAGGGATTCGGAGCATCAACGATCTTTGTGGATAAGGATTTGGTTTCCCCTGAGGTTCGGCGAGGCGCCAGTTATGACGTGTGCGGGTTGGAGGCTGGTTTTACCTCCACCCGTCCTTCTGTACTCATTTCTATCTCCACCCCCTACTTCTGTGGCGAAGTATGGGCCATCGCGGTGGAGCGACCTCTGTATTCCCTTATCATAGGGAATACCATCACCTTTGCAGACGGACGCAGTCAGTCCGTGTCTACGGATCTGCCTGTACAGGCGTGTGTGGGAGTTACCACACGCGCCAAAGCTAAGAAGCAGGAACAGGAGTGCGTCCCGTTCTTCAGCCGATCTCTGACGAGGTTCTTGCAAAGGCCGATCCTGCTTCCATCGCTCGTCTTCAGGCCAGGGACTCGGATGTCCAATGCCTACGACAACTGGTGGATCGTCCTGCTCAGTCTGCCCGACACGCCAAGGTGAGCTTTAAGCTCCACAAGGGGATCCTCTTTACGGTTTTCACTCAGGCAGATCGTGTGGCCAAGCAGCTAGTCGTCCCCCAAAGCTTGAGAGAATCTGTTCTCCGGCAGGCCCATGATTCACCCATGGCAGGTCATATGGGCTCAAAGCGGACTCTCGAGCGAGTTAGACAGGATTTCTTCTGGCCAGGGATGAACTCTCAGGTTAGGCAGTACTGCCGCAGTTGCGATGTCTGCCAACGGACAACGCCTAAGGGTCGCTTAAAGCATGTTCCCCTAGGGTCAGTGCCACGGGTTGGGGAGCCATTCAGCAAGATTGGGGTCGACCTGGTGGGACCCATTAATCCACCATCCAATCGCGGTCACCGCTACATTTCGGTAGCGGTAGACTATGCGACTCGATGCCCAGAGGCTGCCCCGCTTAGGACTATCGATACCCCTACTATTGCTGAAGCTCTCCGGCAGATTTGGACGCGCACTGGCGTGCCCAGGAAGAAGCACGGCCGGAAGTTTGTACTGGAGAGCGATCATCATCCTCTCCAGTGCTTGGACCGGATCCGGCCAGTCAGTCGTCGACTCATGAGTTAGGCAGTGGAACTGCAGAGCCATGCGTTCACTTTTCGCCATATCAAGGGTTCCAGCAATACGGATGCTGACTATCTCAGCCGAGCTCCGTAGTCAGCACATTGGAGAAATCAGTCAGAGGGACACTTCCCCTCAACCAGGGTTATATCCCCTTTTGGTCTCTGTATCAGGTGTAGTGACAGTTTTCACTTCAGTGATGTTAACGGTAGTGAATCGCCAATGGTTCGGATTGTTATTTTCATTGTTGGAAGGTTTGCTTAGTTGTTTGATAAATGTAGTATCATGTATTTCCTTGTGTGATTCTATCGTGAAACGTTTGTATTGGATTTATCGTACTCTGTCGGTCACAGAGGGTTGGGTTTGGTCCCATTGTTGTGAATTTGCACATGCGTCAAGGTTCAAAGGAGCACTGTATCTCAGAGAAACAGATGCTTTTAGAAGGGGGGTTTGTCACGTGTTTGTTACGAGGCCTATGACGATTGGCCCATCTAGGGTAGTAGAATTGTTCATTTATTTATTGTCGTCGTTTGTTGTCGTATATCCGTCCTTTAATGTGGCTTGTGGTGTGGTTGCACCTTTGGTGTGGTTTAGCTCAGGTTAGGTTTACTTTCTCTCTCTCTCTCTCTCTAATTCCACTGCCCGTGCGATTCATCCTGCAGGTTCACGGGTGGCTGGTATCTTTTCTTGTACTGGCTGTCTCTATCGGCCTCTCACCTGTCTTTTCACCTGCCGCACGTGCATCATTCCTCTTAGGCTTGAGGTATGCTCACTGTGACGTAGTGTGGCATGTCGGCTGCCATCGTTTAGGGAGGTTAGCTCTTCACTCGAGCGGAAGATGTCTCTGGGAGCGCCTGCTCCGGTCCTGGTTCTTCACCATATCGTCGAAGGTACAGTCGGTACTTTCTTTTCCTACAGTCGGCCTGTAGGAGGGAGACATCACTTCATCTTTTTCCGCATCTGCGCTGCTGTCCTCTCGACTGGACAGAGGGCAGAGAGAGTCGTTTGACCCACCACTCGGGTCACCCACGGTAGCTGGTAAGCATCAGTTTCGTGGTTTATTTGTTGTTGTTGTTTTTTTTTTGTTGTTGTTAGCCGGCTTATTCTTCTCTGTTGCGCAATTTTCTTTTGTTTTCAAAATTGTAAAAGAAATATCGTTTGAGACCATTTTTTTTGGTTAATTCAATCTTTAACCTGGCCAGTCAAAATTATATCTTAAAAGTCTTTCTCCTTATGCATTTGGTGATGCGGTAGTCGCGGGGATGGGAGAGAACCTGGTGATTCAGGGTTGGTACTTGCTTGGTCTCGCTCGTCCGCCCCTGTCACAATTGCCGGGCTCACATTCTTCGGCCACCGTCTGTTTGTGTGTGCAAGGAGAACGAGTTTTATGTTCGCGAGCGTGCGTACGCATGATTTGTCGTTTGGATGCGTGGTTGGAATTTGTGTTATTTTGAAATGTGGCTATAAAATGTGATAATTATGCCATTGAATTATTATTTGCAAATGGGGTGGCAGTTATAAAGCGATGGTTGCTGTGTTGGTTCATTTCCCAAGAAAGGAAAATGTTAAACGTGAGTGAGAGAAGGATGAAGATAATTCATATTTGTTTTATAGCCTGTTAATTTAATGCAGTCTCTTACCTGCTCGTATGAGAAGACTTTAACGACTATTCCTGATTTGGTTGGTTTGCTGTGTTATGCTCAGGCCTGTGTTGAGCTGGTGTTGTTGGTGTATTTAGTAGACCTCCCCTCGCCCATCATGCGAGTGGCTGTTAGAATTTAACAGCATGGGTCAGACTGTACTGACTGCAGGGTTCCAGTACCCGTCTGTCTACTTTCCTCCCCGTTACCTTGTCCCTCCTCCCGAGGCTTCACCCGGAGCACGCACTGGTGGGGGCCACGCGCTGGTTGGGACCACGCACTGGTGGAGGCCACGTACTGGTGGGAAAGCCCGTGGACTTGGCTGGACGGTCCTGATCCCCGTCCGGACCCCAGCAACACTGCCTCGTCCCCCGAGGCGCCTCTCCATCTGTTTGTGCGGGTCAAGGGTGTCGGCCTTCGACATCTCTCTCTTCAGGAACCGACCCGGTTTGGGCACTCATTTGCAGCAGGGTGTTCCTAGTAGACTTTGGAGAGGCAGGGGTGTGGGGGCACTACATCTCGGGAAAGGGATGGGTGCTGGAATCATTTATTTGTGATTGTGATTGTGCACGTTGTGTGTGCTGGAATTATTTATTTATGATTATGATTGTGTAGTCGTGTATTGAAATGCTTGATTGTGATTGTGCATGTTGTGTGTGTTGGGATGCTTGTTGTGTGTGTTGGAATGCTTGATTGTGATTGTGCATGGTGCGTGCGTTGAAATATTTATTGTGATTGTGTGTGTTGATGTGAATAAATGGGTGTTGTATCGTAATCTTTCTTGTGTGGGCTCTTGCGAGGCGTGTGAGGTCAGTCACTCCCTTCACTCCCATCTAGACCGATCCTGTTAGGGCAGACCTCCAGGGGTCGGTCGTGACAACATCATAAGAGATATCTGAATGAATATTATCATTCATCGCATTGGAAGAGTTCAGTACAATACAATGTCATCATTTGATTGAGTGGGTGGTCGAGTCAGTCTTAAGGTTTTGTTGTTGTTGTTGTTGTTGTTGTTGTTTTTGTTTGTTTTTCAACCTTACTGCATTACTCCTGTGCGTGAGGACATAACGCAATGTTACGAATTTGTTTTTGTTAACCTTGGATTTGATACACACTAGGAATGAAAGTGTACTATTTGTTTGCAGGAAAGAGAGAGGGAAGTGTTATTGTTCTGTTACCTCTTCCCCCCTTGTCAAAAGACCTCTTTGGTAATGACAATAAAATATCAAAGTGTCAAAAGTGTCAAAGTGTCTCTAAAGGACTGTGAGTGTCCACTGACCCACGTGCTGCCCATAGCAGTGATGCAAACTGCACCCTACCTGACAGGACGGAATGGCACCAAGGTTGTTGAGGATAATGCTGTCAGATAGCAGTGATGCAAACTGCCTCCTTCCTGACAGGACGGAATGGCACCAAGGTTGTTGAGGATAATGCTGTCAAGGTTGTTGAGGATAATGCTGTCAGATAGCAGTGATGCAAACTGCCTCCTACTTGACAGGACGGAATGGCACCAAGGTTGTTGAGGATAATGCTGTCAAATAGCAGTGATGCCAACTGCCTCCTACCTGACAGGACGGAATGGCACCAAGGTTGTTGAGGATAATGCTGGTAGATAGCAGTGATACAAACTGCATCCTACCTGACAGGACGGAATGGCACCAAGGATGTTGAGGATAATGCTGTCAGATAGCAGTGATACAAACAGCCTCCTTCCTGACAGGACGGAATGGCACAAAGGTTTTTGAGAATAATGCTGTCAGAGAGGATCAGCCACTGATTTGCCCTCGTAGTAGAAAAGAAGCAGAGAGTCTGAGAATGAAGGACGCATGCGTTGCTCATAGGAACAGTCACTGAGATAGCGTAGGAAAGAAGTGACATTAAAAACGCTCAAAGAGTTGTGGTTGTGTGTGTGTTTGTGTGTGTGTGTGTGTGTGTGTGTGTGTGTGTGTGTGTGTGTGTGTGTGTGTGTGTGTGTGTGTGTGTGTGTGTGTGTGTGTGTGTGTGCTAATCAAAAGCAAAAACTGCTCATTAAATTTTGCTCCTAACTGCATGCAATTAATGTTGATGGTCTGCAATTCGTTGCTTCCACTCGCCGCCATTATCGTCGCACGCGATTGGTAATTTCTTTTTTTAAAAGAACCAGGAAAATACGCCATTGTGCCACACACAGCAAAGAAAACGCTCGAAGGCGTTTTGCGTAACCGGAGTTACTGATTTACGAAACCGTTCACAGGTACGTAGATTTCTGGCCTGCGATGTTACGAGGACGGCTACGACAAAGACCTCGAACTCGT
>JAFLJL010001346.1:0-12500 GCA_018398815.1 Conus ventricosus | reverse complement strand
TTCAATATTTCGGGGCAGTCATTGCAACACCAAGCTGCTCTTAATTGCTGGGAAAGGGGGGGTACTTTTCCTTGGGGAATTTTTTTAGTTTGTTGTATATAAATATAAATTTTCAAAATATAAACCAAGGGCAAAAAAAAAACCCCGAAAAAATAGAGACAATCACGATTGTTCACATTGTGAACAGGAAAAGTAAGCAATTGTTTTTTGGCACGGCAACATTACAGAAAAGTGGGGGTTTTTTTGGCCCTTTTAACCTTGTTTAAAAGGGGGGGGAATGTTCCGGGCAGCGTTTTTGGGGACAGGGGTGCATTTTCCATTGGGCTTTTCCAAAGCCAAATTTCATCAATGGAATTGCAACTCAATTGGGGCCCCCCTTTGGGGGTAAAATTTCCAAACCCCAAAAAATTCAAATCATCCCTTTCCCAAAGGGGCCAACATAATGCCAGACTTTTTCGCAAGAAACCCTTTTCAAAAACAATGGGGCAAAAAGCAGGCCGGGGGTTCCCAAAGAGGGAGGGCCTAAACGCAACGGGGCCACATTTCCACCCTCTAAACGCCTTTTGGACCACTTTTAACAAGAAACCCCCACTGTGACAGACCGAGGGGCGGCAGACCGAAGGGCACCACCGCACCCAAGACCCCCCATCATCTTCGTCGCAAACGAAAGGGGCCTTTCCCCAAAACCCCTGCCAACACAGCCAAAGGGAAAACCGTCCCGGGAACCATGGGAAACCAATAACCCCCCAAAAAAAGGGCCTGCGTCCCCGACTTAACACATTGGTCTCCCATGCAGGCCACCCGGCGACCTATTCCCCGCACTCCCCGCCTCGCCAAACCGCTGCATGGGCAAAAGATCCACTCATTGGCGCCATCCGGGCGGGGGCCCAGTCCCCTTCAGTGATGAAAGCCGTTTTTTGCGGCGACCCAAAGGGGTGGCCACATCCCGGGTCGGAAAAGCGGGGGGAAAGCTTCATGGGTCCAACACCCCCGAAAAGGGGCCCCCTGGGGTGGTGAAAGCATCAAAGACTGGGGGGCTATCGCATAAAAACGGGCCGGGTTTTTTCCCCGTCCCCTTTCCCCGAATGTGGGTCCGACGTTTTAACGGGGGGCACTGCTGTTTTATTACATTTGACCAAGTCTGAGGGCCCCCCAACCGGGCCCCATTTCCAGCCAAACATCCACAAACCTGTTTTAGCAGGGCAAAACCAAAGGGCCCCACACTGCCCGTGCTACACAAAAACTTCCTGAGCAGGGAAAAAAATCCAAACTGCGCCCCACCCCACCCTTTTCTCCCGGGCCTTAACCCAATAGAGCAAAAACTGGATGCCCCCTTTAGAAAACCTTCAACCACTCAACCCCAACCCCAACACAGCCACTTTCGTCGCTGTGGGCCCGGGGTGGGGCAAGTCCCCCCGACAGACCAACCCTCTGGTCGCTCGATGTACCCCAGGGGCACAGCTGTGATCAAAACTCAGGTGGTCCCCAACCCGATACTGACATTCTGGTTAACCAAAAGGGTCCAAAGGGCCAAATTCATGTGACCTTTTTTTTTTTTTACCAGAATAAAATTTTTAAAGGGCCCTTTTTGGGGGGGTTCGATTGCTTTTTTTCACTTTTAAATTTTCCAGTTTTAAAGGGAAACCCGGAAACCAAAAAACAAAAACATTCCATAAGTTTTTTTCGCGTTTTTTTTTTGCCTCTGAGTTATATAAATAAAATATATATATATAATATAAAATTAAATATATATATAGAAAAATTATATAATATAAAAATATATAAAAAATATACTGAAAAATTAAAAAAGTGGGGGGAAAAAAAAAGTCATTAACAATTCCCTTTATTTTTATTATAATTGGGCTTTTGGGAAAGACTTGAAAAAAAATTTTAAAATTTTTTTTAAAAAATAAAGGGTGAAAAAGGGGGAATAAAATTATAAAAATGAAAAAAAACCCTTTACTTAACGGGCCTGAGGGAAACCCTCGCACCCCCTTTGAAAGGGGATCTATTTTGGGAAAAACCCGCTCCAAGGCTTTTCGCCGCTGGATCCGGGCTCACAGGGAGGGCACGGCTGATCATGGGCCGGCTCTTGGGGTCAAATAAAAACACCCAAAGTCCATAAGGGGGGGGGTTTGTCCAAAAAACCAAGGGGTTTAAAAAAAATTTCCCAAAAGCACCCCCAAACACCCCGCGAAGGAAAAATGGAACAAAAAGGAAAACGTTGGGGAGGAAAAAAATTTTTACCAAAACACACCACACACACACACACCCCCACACACACAACCACACACAAAACACACCACACACACACACACACCCACACCACACACACGGCCCGAACACACATACACACAGGGGGGTCTTGGGTTTTTTTTAAATTTTACTTCCCCGTTTTTGGGAAAAATGCCACAGACAATTTGACAGATGTATTAAAGGCCTATTTTCAGTTTCAGAAGTCACGAGACCCTTTCCCTCCGTGGATCCCCCCCCCCCCACCCCAAAAATTTTCCCCTGCCCTCCCCTCTCACCTCCCCCCCCCAATTTCCTCCCCCCTTCACCCCCCCTGTACCGCAGTGGGGAAAATCACGCAACCCATTCCCCCCCCACTTCCAAGCCCTCGCCCTTTCCCTTACCCCTTTACCCCCCGCCTTCCCCTTTCCCTTTAAGTTTACTGATAATTTTTCCTGGGGGGCAGTTCCCTTACCGCAAGTACAGCCTGCGAATAGGACCACTTCAGAAGTTGCCAAGGGGACAGGGCAGAGCAGGCCCCCAAACCAAAGGGGGGGGGGGGGGGGGGCAAGTTGGCGGGGGGTGGGAAACACTGATTTCGCACTCAAAAATTTCCCAAATTTGAATCTGGGGGGGCATAAAGGGGCCCGCATAAAAATGGGCCCTTTTTGGGTGCCCCCGTTTTTTATGCCGACGTCGTC
Source organism: Conus ventricosus (assembly GCA_018398815.1). NCBI lineage: Eukaryota > Metazoa > Mollusca > Gastropoda > Neogastropoda > Conidae > Conus > Conus ventricosus. The sequence continues at coordinate 9,567 of JAFLJL010001346.1, read as the reverse complement.
CGACTTAAACACTGTAGTGGAAAATGACCTGAAATCGAATGCGCGTTTTCCAACCAGCCAGCCAGTCCCCCCCAGTCCGCGGCCACCAGAAAGACCAGGAAGGAAAAACCCCCCAATGTTTCCCCGTTCCTTTTTTAGGTTTTCCCGTTTCCCAATTAGCGCTCGTCCGACCTTGCCCTTGTTGCCAGGGGCGGGTGTATAAGACTTTTTTAACCTTTCTTTGAAATTTTCCCTTTACAACCCCAAATTACCTAAAGAACATTTTGTCATTTAGGGTTAAACCGGGATTCCCCGAAACGCCTAAAAACGTTTTTCTTTTTTTTCCCTTCCCTTTCCTTTAGAAATGACCGAAAGTTCAACCAAAACTTGAATGGGAGCCCAAAAAATTGCAACCCACAAAGAAATATTTTCACTTTAAGGGGGAAAACTCAAAAATTGACTTTTTTTGTTCTATTTAATTTGGGGTAAAAACACATCCAAAACCCCCCCCTTCCCCCCTTTTTCCCCTCTCCTTTCCCCTCCTCCCCCCTCCACCTCTCCCCCTCCTCCCCTCTCTCCTCTTCTCCCTCTCTCTTCTCCCCTCTCTCTCTCTCCCCTCCCACACCACACACACACTCCCTATATACTCTCCCCTCCCCTTTTTTTTCGCCACACACCCACACACACACACACACACACACACACAACAACACACACACACACAACACACACACACACCCCCGTCCGACATTTTCCCAAAAAATAACCTCCTATCTCAGGGGCCATGCCTACAGACCATGCGTTTGGAAACCTTCATCCGAAGTTTCTTCTTTTTCACATAAAAACGGGGGCTTTTCCTCTCAGGGAAACAGTTGTAAGCAAAAATTTGGGGCCATTCCTTCCCCTTTAAATGACTTATGGCTTTTCCCTCAGGAAGCCCTGTTGTAAGCCAAAATAGGTTTCCATTCCTTTTCCCGTGAGAAAACTTGATGGCTTTTCCTCTCAGGGAACATTTAAGCAACATTGTGCCAAATTTCCTTTTCCCGTGAAATACTTGATGGCTTTTTTTTTTCAGGGAAACAGTTGTAAGCAACATTGGGGCCAAATTTCCTTTCCCGTGAGAAAGACTTGAAAGGCTTTTTCCCTCTTAGGGAAACATGTTTTAAAACAACTTTGGGGCCATTCCTTTCCTGTGAGAATGACTTGATGGGTTTTTTCCCCTTTTGGGAAACATGTTGTAAAAAAACATTGGTGCCATTTCCCTTTCCCGTGAGAATGACTTTTATGGTTTTTTTCCTCCCCAAAGGGAAACATGTTTCAAGGGAACATTGGGCCCTTCCTTCCTGTGAGAAAGGAAAGCAGTTTTGAAACTCTTTGGGACACTGGGTTTGTTAAATCTCACATAAAAGAGAGAGAGAGAGAGAGGGGGAGAGAGAAGAAAAAAGAGAGAAGAGAGGGGAGAGAGAAAAGGGGATGTGTAAGGGGAAAAGGAAAAAATGCGGGGCTCAGGAGGAACCCAACACAGAACAAAAGGGAAAAAGGAAAAAGGGGCAAAAGGGGGGACAACTGGGTCAAAAAACCCCCCATCTGAACAAAAAGAAAAGACTGGGGCTTGTTTAGCAAGGGGAATGCACAAGGAAATTCCCAAACCCCGCCCTTGGGGAAACCCCTTAATACCCATCAAGGGCGCACTGCTCGGTTTTAGTTGTAGTCCGGGGTTTTGTAAAGTCCAGGGACTGAAAAGGGTCGTTTTTTGTGTGTAGTCTTTTAAATTTGTCCAGGGACTGAACGTGCATTTTAGCCGGATGTGTGCTTTTTCACTGGGATTGGTTGTTGTGTTTGTGGGGGTTGTTTGTGGGGTTTGTGTGTTTGTTGTTTGTTGTGTGTGTGGGTGTGTGTTGGTGTGTGGGGTGTGTGTTTGGTCTGTGTGTGTGTGGGGTGTTTTGGGGTTGGTGGGTTTTGTGTGTTTTTGGGGGCGTGGTGGTGTGTTTTGGTGTGGTTGGGGTTTTTGTGGTTTTGTGTGTGTTGTGTAGTGTTGTGTTGTGTTGTAAAGGCCGCGCGCGCCGTTTTTGGGGGTTTGGTGTGTGTTGTGGGGTGTGTTGTTTGGGGTTTTGTACTGTGTTTTTAAAAGTGTTTTGGGAAAGTTGTGGGGTTTGTTTGGTGTTGGGTTTTGTGTGGTTTTGTGTTGTTGTGCGCGGCGTGCTGCGTGCGTGCGTGCGGCGTCCGTGGCGTTTCGTGCCCTGCGAGTTTCGTGCGTGGCGGCCTGCGTGCGTGCGTGCGTGGGGTGCGGGGCGTGCTGTGTGGGGTGTTTTGTGTGTGTGTGTGGTGTTTGTGTGTGTTTTTGGTTTGACAACGTGTGCATTTTGGGAAATTTTAAAACCTTTCATGTAGTGATGCATGGAACACCCCAACAAGCAAATGTGAGGGCAAACGCCTTCCGAACATTTAAAAGAAGAAATTTAAAGTTTAAGAATGGGAAAATTGATTCAAACCCGTGTATCCCAAATTGGTTTGATGGGGTTGGTTCGTTCGAGCAAAATTTGGGCCCTTCACTCAAAGGAAAAAAAACCGCGACTAAAGGTGACAGGGGTTATTTATCTTTACAACCCAAAACACACAGCAGGGGGCAAGCCTTATAAAAACAAGCAAAGAAAACAGCTTCTAACAAACATAAATGTAGGAGGGCAAAAAGTTGTCAAAAACTACACTTTCCCAATGGATACTAGGCTTGCAAAACCCCCTACCCAAATTTATTTTCTTTTTTTAGATTTATAAAATTTTCATATTTATTTGTCATCCGAGGGCAAAAAAAACAAAATGAAAATTTTTTAAAAACCCAAATAGGCAGAGTTTTTCAGTACACAACTCAACACAAAAACCACAAAACTTTAAAACTATACATCAACACAAAGAGAGAGAAAGAGAGAAATTTTTTCCCCTCCAAAAATCCCCGGGTCAAACACTCAGGGGTAGGCCAAACAAAATTAAAAATTAAAAAAACAACTTGGACACAATCCCCCGGGTTTTCCCCCCCATTTTATCTAAGCAGTTGAAGCCCAAATTTTAATTTTCTGAACCCCCTTTTCCCCATGACTTTCCAACCATCCTCAATTTTGGTGGTTGGTAAAATTTGCTCGATTCTCCCCCTGAATTTTAAACATGGAAAGCCTTGCATTGTTTAAAAAAACCTCAAATTGGGAAATTTTCCCCAAAAGGGAAAATTTTCAAAATTAGGTCCTTCGAAAACCCGGAATTTGATCATTTTTCCCCAAACAGAAATTACTAACCCCTATAACAAAAAAAAACCCCCAAAAATTTAAATTTTTTACCACATTATTTCCAACAGGCCCTGTAACATTAAATCTAGGGAGTAAAACCCTTTTTGACCCAACCATTTAAATATTAATTTTAGGGCAAAAGTACCTTCAAAAGTTTTTTGTGGATAAAATTCTTTCTTAACTAGCCCCAGTGTGACTTTGTAATCATGGGAGGGGTGTCACCCAAAACATTAAATTTCCAAAAAACAAAATACACAAGAATGAAAGGGTAAAAAAAAAGAAAATTTAAGTTCCCAAGGGGAACAAAAGACAGAAAAATTTAAAAAAAGGGTTTAGTTTTTAACCGCCCTTTAAAACAAATTTCTCTCGCCCCAAAAAAAAAAAATTTACGTCGCTATGACAACCCAAAGTTGCAAAATCCCCCGACATTCCCGGGCGGGAAAAATAATTTCTTTTTCAAATTTACTCATAAATCCCTTTTAAAAATAAATCTGGGGAAGTACAGTAGTCCACACAATCCCTTTTGAGGGTGGGGAATTCTGAAATTTCATATAAATTTTTAAAAAATTTCTTTTCCAATACAGAGATGGTAATGATCTGAAAACAAAAAGAGTTTTCGCTCAAAACTAGCCCCTGGCAGTTCAAAACTGAAGGGGGTTGAAAAAAAAGAGAGTTGCAAGGGTACCACATGGCCCCTTTCAGAAACCCCAAAACTTGAAAGGTTTTAAACCCCCAAAACTGCAACTTGGGACAAACAAAACAGGGGAAAAATTAAGAAGATCGAACAAAAAACTTTTCAAATCAAAAATTTCATTCAACCCTTTCTAAAACCCTTTTTTGGCCCCGCTCACCCTTCTTCGGGTGTCCCCCGGGCTACCCAGGGTTCAAAATTTCCCGGTTTCCGGGTTTGTCAATCCTTTTTGGGTTTTTCACGGGCCACGACCCTTTCCCGGGTTTTTTGCTTTAAAGCCCCCGGGGCGATTTAATTTTTCATCTGTAAGCACCCTATAACCAAAACCCCCTTCTTTTTAAAAGCAATGTCCCCCTTGCTCCCAAAGGGAAACCTTTTGCTAAAGTCGAAATTAGTTCCGACCCAACCCAAACATTAAAAATTAGCAAAAAAAATGATAAAAAATTTTCATTGGGGGTAACAAAAGTTAGGGCCCCAGCTCCCAAAATACAACCGATAGTAATTGGGGAAAAATTGACAATTTTTTTGGGGGGAACAGGGCCCCGTAACTCTTTTAAAAAAGTATAGCAAAAAAATATTGCCTTCAAAAAGTCCATGGGACCCTATCTTGAAAACAACCATTACTTGCTTCCCTTTAAATCTTTTTGACAAATCGTGCCCGCAACCCCCCGGTAAAACAAACCAAACAATCCTGCCAATTTTTTTGATAGAAAAGGAAGTCCTTTCGAGAACAACTTCCTCCTTTCCCAGCCATTCATTCCCCTTTGCAAAAAAAAACACCACGGTTTATACTGCCATACTCCTCGATTATGGGAAATTTAAAAAAAAATTTTTTTCTTTCATTTTTCTCCCCTTTTCCCCCTCTTTTTAAAAATTTTTTTAAATTTGGGGAACCCCTTTCAAATTAAAAGGGGTTTTCTTTTCTTTCCGTAGGTTTTTCGGGGGGGGGAACTACTCAGGGAAATGCATACTGAAGAGGGGTTTAACCCGAAATCTTTTGGTTTTTTTTTCTCCAAAATTTTTTTTCCCCTTTATATATCAACACATTCTCATCAAACGTCATGTTTCAAAACCCCTCTGCTTCCGGGAAATGGTGTGACTTTTTCGCAGAGGTTTTTTTTGGGGTTTCGATCCTCCCCTTCTGCGAAGGTTTTTCATGAACACAAAGTCAAATCATTTTTTGAGGTGTTCTCTTCATAACAAAACAAAAAAAGGGGATAAAACCCTTTTCCCCAATTTTTAAAAAAAAAATTTTTTCAGTTTTCTTTTTTCCCAAAATTAATAACGAATTTAAAAATTGATTAAAAAAAAGGCCAAAGGGTTTTGAGAGCCGAAGGGAGAAATTTCCTGAGAGTGCAAAATTTATGACCGCAATGAAAACGAGGGTTATTCCTGGGGTGGGGGAAACCCTCACAGGGAAAAAAGCCAAGTCCATTTTCCCTTGGGGGTGGGGGATGCCATCACAAAAAACTGAGGTCCTTTCCCGGGAGGGGGGGATCCACCACAGGAAGATAGCGGGGGTTTAATCCCTGTGGGGGTGGAGACCCCACCCCAGGAAGATAACTGGGGTTTATTCCCTTGGGGGTGGGGAAAGCCACCACAGGGAAGATTAAAAGGGGGGCATTCCCTTGGAGGGGAATTTCCCCCAAAGGAAAATAAAAAGGGGGTTTATTCCCTTTGGAGGGGGGAGGGTCCACCACAGGGAAATAACTGGGGGTTTATTCCCTTGGAATGGAATGCCCCCCACAGGGAAAATTAAAAGGGTTTGGGGTGTTGAAATTCCTTTCCTTCCTTGGGGTTGTAACCCCTCTTGTTCCCAAAACCTCGGTTGAAAGGGCCCCGTAGTAATTTTTGTTTGGGGTTGGTTCGTTAAAATGTGGCCAATTTTACCAAAACAATTCAGCACTAAAGGTGACAGGGGTTTATTTTAAACTTCCCCCTACAACACACCACAGGGGGCAAACCTGGGATAACACACAAAGAAAACAGCTTCTTTAAAAAACAGTTAAAAAAGGAGACAAAATTGTCAAAAACCCACACTTTACAAAAGGATTCTAGGGTTGCATACACCCACCCCCAATTCATTTTTTTTTATTTAAGGGGTTTAAATTTTAAAAGCATTTTATACCGAGGGGAAAAAAAGACAAAAAGAAATTTTTAAACCAAAAAAGGGATATTTTTCAGTACACAACTTTAACCCACATACCACAAAACTTTTAAAAATTTTACATCCCCACAAAGAAAGAGAGAAGAAAATTTTTTCCTCTCCAAAATCTGGAACGAACACTCAGTGATAGGGGCCCCAAAAAAAAATACAATAAAAATTAAAAACTTTTCCACAATGCCCCTGGGTTTACCACCATTTTATCTAAATCCCTTGAAGCCAATTTCCCAAAGGTCTGACCCCTTTTTTCCCCCTGACTTTCCCCAAACCGAAACCCAATGGTTTGGTTGGTTTAAAAAAAAACTCGATCCCCCCAAAGGGTCATTTAATCTGGAATTTTCCTTCATTTTGTTCAACAAAACCCAAATCGAAATTTCCCCCCCAAAAAGGGAAAATTTTCAAAATTAAGGGCTCCTTCTGAACCAGGATTAGATCAAATTTTTCCCCAAACAAAATTACTAACACTACTAACAAAAAATAAGGGCCCAAAATTTTTAAATTTTTTTACCACAGTTATTTCCATACTGAGCCATGTTTTCATTAAATCTGAGGCTGATACCTTTTGAAAAAACCATTTAAAATATTAAAATTTTAAGGGAAAATTACCTTCCCAAAAATTTTTTGAAAAGAATTCTTGCTTAAAAACCCCCATGTGACATATTTAAACAAAGCAAGGGGTGTCACCCTAATCAATTTTTCCAACATCCCAAAAAAAACAAAATGAAAGGGAAAAAAAAAAAAAAAAAATTCAAAAGGTTTTTAAGTGGAAAAATAGACCGAAAAATTAAAAAAAAGGGGTTTAGTTTAAAACCCCCCCTTAGAAAAAAATTTCTCTCGGCCAAAAAAAAACTATTACGTCAGCTATTTACAACAATGTTGCAAAATCGCCCACATGCCCGGCGGCCAAAATAATACTTTTTTTCAAATGTTTTCCCTAAAGTCCTTTTAAAAAAAAACCAAGTTTCATAACCCCCACAATCCTTTTGATGGCTTGGGAATTCTGAACATTTCAAAAATTTTACATTTTCCCTTTTCCAAAACAGAGATTTTAAAGAAATGAAAACAAAGGGAAATTTTCGCTTCAAAACTAACCTGGGAGTTCAAAAATAAGGGGGTTGGAAAAAAAAAAGAGTTTTCAAAATTCTACCACAAAAACCATTTTAGGGAAAACCCAAAAGCTTGAAAGGTTCGTACCCCCAAAAACCAACTTTTTACAAAAAATACAGGGGAAAATATTTTGAAGAACGATCAAAGAAAAAATTTTCAAAACAAAAAATTTCATACAACTTACAAAACCTTTTACACGCGTCAGCCCCCTTCCCATTCCCTCGGGCCCACGCCAGGCCCTTTAAAAAGGGCCCCGGTTTTCCCCCCGTCAATCCTTTTTGTTTTTTCACGGACCCCGACTTCCGTTTTTGGCAAAACGCACGACAAGTTTAATTTTTTCAATTTTTGTATGCACCCAATAAAGCAGTAAAAAGGGAAAGCATTTAAACCCTACACAAACTGAAAAATAACCCCCCCTTCCGATGTGGTTTTGGGGGTTGTGTGTTGTTTTTGTGTTGTGTGTGTGTGTGGGGTGTGTGTGTTGTTGTGTGTTGTTGTGGTGTTGTGGGGGTGTGTGCGTGCGTGTGCGTGTGTGTGGGGTCTGTGTGTCGGGGTGTTCCCGAGTATTTGGGGGCGAAAATCTCCCACCCTGGGAAAAAAGGGGCCCCCATGTTTGGGAAAACCCCCATCATCACAAAGACAACCGTTGTGCAAGGCACTTGGGAAAACCACCCGGTTTAACCCGGACCCTCTGACCTTTTAAACACCTCCCCCCATCCGAAGAAAAACAATTATTCCCCTCTAACCCTTGTACGTCCCCAGCAGACGGGGGTGTCAAAAAACAAAAAAAAACAAAAATCCAAAAAAACAAACAACCGCAACAAACCCCCACCCCCTTACTGTATAACCCTTTCATTAAACACAGTGCTCCCCTACACTCACATTTTCTCTCTCTCCCCTTTTCCCGTCTTCCCCTCCTCTCCCCCTTCTCCTCTCCTCACTTTTTCCCCCCCTCCCCCTTTTCTCTTTTTTCTCTCTTTTCTTTTTCTCTCTCTCTTTTCTCTCTCAACACTCACGCACGACAACAACACCACTCCCCACTTTTTTCCTGTCTGTCCTTTGCTGTCTGTCCCTTTTTTTTTTCCCCCTGTCCTGCTGTCTGCTGCGTCTGTCTCTCTCTCTCCCCTTCTCTCTCCCCCCTGCTCTCTCTCCTTCCGTTCACACACCCCCAAAAACCCCCACACACCCACACAAAACACACACACAACACACACACACACATTCACATACAAGCAGACCAACGTAGTGGGGGGCAACTACAAAAGCACACACACAGACACACAGACACAGACCCACGCACACACACACACCTCCCTCTCTCCTCTCCCCTTTACCTCTTCTCTCTCTCTCTCCCCTCTCTCTCTCCCCATACATACACACAAAAAACAACGCCACAACCACAAAACACACCACACCCCACACACACACACACAAACACAAAACATCACAAGAAAGAGGAGAGAAGAGAGAGAGAGAGAGAAAGAAAAGAAGAAGAGAGAGAGAGGGAAGAGAGAAAAGGAGAGGGGGGACACAGAAGGGGAAGAGAAACAACACAACTACACACACACACCCACACACACACACACACCCCCACACACCCACACACACACACACCCACACCCCAAAACAAACACACAAACAAAACACACACACACACAACACACCACACACACAACACACGGAAAGGCGTGCCGCCATGGGGAAAAAAAGGGGGAAAAAAAGACACACTTAAATCACCCCCACAAAACACCCCCCACGCGTGCGCCCCGGCGCGCGCGCACACAAACACACACACACAAAACACACACACACACACACACACACACACCCCCACACACACACACACAACACCCACAAAACATTGGCACTGGGGCAAAAAACCCTGACCCGCGGGGTTTCGAATGCACGGGGCTCCTTTCCCCCATCCCCGTGGTTTAAAAATCGGGAAGGGGCATTAGCTAGGGGTTTTAAAGTATCGGCATTCCCCGGCCCCTGTGCAGGGATTAGGCTTTAACATAGCAGGGGAGTGGGAAAGGTTTGATGTCCATATTTTTTTCCCCCCCAGCCGGCTTTTCATTGAACGCCCTGAACCCGGGCAGGGAAGGGAGGGTTTTAATATTTAAACCAAAAAGGGGGGGGGTAAAAAAGGGGTAGGGGGTGGGGGGGGTGGTTTAAAGGGGGAAAAGGGTGCAGGGGTTTTTAAATCCCCCCTTTCCCGTTTGAAAAAAAAAAAGGCGCAACCGTTTGGGCAATTACAGATTTCGAAAAGGGCGCGAGCGGTATCTGTGGAACCCCCCCCCCCCCTCCTTCCCCCCCTACTTCTCCTCTGCCCCCCCCCCCCCCCCCCT
>JAFLJL010001345.1:0-37675 GCA_018398815.1 Conus ventricosus | reverse complement strand
TTTTTTTTTGGAATCAAAAAACATATGTATTTACCATACATCTTTCACATCCAAACAAGAACACAAAGAAAAAAAAAGTTGAAAATAAAGTTTGTATTCACACTACACCTGTAAATGAAAGAAAAACAGTTTAGAAGTTCACCCAAGATGCTCACACTCTAAGCAGACAGGTCAGTCCACGACCACGCCCCCCTCCCCCCACCACGCCCCCTTGCTGGACTTAAAACCCTCTCTTTCCTCCTCCTTTCCCCTACCTTTCCGTTTTGCCCCGTGTCACGCGCGAGCAGGCCACGCTCCCTCTCGCGCTGACTTTCACATCATGGCCACTGGCACACAGTGCAGAGTACACACTAGGCTAGCTCGTTCGACGCAGTCAGCTGAACACACACTGAGGTAACACAGCCCTACTCAATAACTGAGAATATGGTCGGCAATTCCATAAATATCAATCATCTCACCTTCATGCTCGGTGAGTCGTTAAACCCAAAGATTATTGTCTTTGTCAAAAATCATCAGCAGAGCCTGCTCAGCTGTGTAAATACGTTGATTGGTCGCTGCACTTGTCGAAGGTTTTGCGCCGCCATCTTTGCAAGCGAGACGAATTTGCTGGCTGGTCCCAGTCAGTGATGAGAAAAAAATGGGCTTTCCCCTCACGTGTGGTCATTTACTATTATTTTAAGACTACAGACATATTTATAAGGCTTTCTACGCACATTTAAATTGAGTCCGTTGATAGAAATGTAACGAATGAAATTCAAGAAAAATGCATGACGTCAGTGGCACTGGGAAAGCATTTTTAATGCGGCGTCAGCTGACGGCTAAGGCAAGGTAACAAGGTCGATTTTTGAAAAAATCGTTAAAAAATGTTCTTTGGGTTTATTTCACCATATGCACAGATTTTGATGAAAATTGGTGATAACCTTCCTTGCTTATTGTGCTAGCAGTGGGTAATAACCATTTACATCTGGGCATATTTTTAATCTTACAATATGTGCTTTAAAGGGGAAAGGGGTAACGACAAAAAATAAAATCATGGCGTTGGGGTTCTCTCACACAGCCACTATTACATTTTGGAGTGTTCAATTTTGCAGGTTTTAGAAAAATGTGATATCTATAAAATGACCTAAATTCAGAGTCTAAGGTATATTAGCTGTAAGTGGTGATCATTTAAGTACAACTAAAAGTGAACATTTTGAAAACTTTACTGACATGACCCAGCCCTTTTGGGATTTTAGGTCTTTCAAAAAACACAGCATCAAGATGTTCTCCACAAAATTTAAAGTTGTTTGGACAAAAATTAAATGAAATATGATGACATTAGTGACACGGTACGTGAAAACGCAGTTTTGGAAAACCGGCTTTGAAAAGTTTGGTACACATGTAATAATAGCTTTGCAGACTTTCTCTTGCAAACCATGCTGTTTTCTGCCTCCTCCAAGTTCTGAAATGATAAAATAACACTGACCTGAACTATTCATGAGCACCTGCCTGGTAAAATCCTTTTGGGCCCTTCTGTAACCGGGGCCCGGCCGCTAGTCTTCGGGCTCGACGGATCTGTGGTTGAAGTCTTGCTCCAGCCGCCTGATCCTCCCCATCCAGCTCATGGAAACACTTGGTGGTATGGTGTCCTTTGGCATCCCCAATTTGGTAAAAATGCCAGGGGGCCCCATTCTCCATATTGTATGCAATTGTTGCATCAGACCCCAGCCAATGTGAGCGAGGGGGGACCGACAAAACCATTTTTGGGCAGGTTCCCATATCAAGTTTTTGGAAGCTTTCATTAGTGTTTTGGGTCCCCCCATGACACACTTGGGAAAGCAGTGTGTCAGAGGACAGTGTTCAAAACTGGTCTGATGGCTTGGCAGACATAGGGTGGCAGTGGCTTTTTCTGTTGGGATCTGTAGGAGGTTCTTTTCGACGGACCACACACCACAGTTAGTATGGACTTTATTCCTGTGTTCCCATATTGCCCAGATGTCCCTCTGCATGGCCCTCACATCCCACATTGTTCGGTTTGCAGCCCCATAGTCCCCTTTAATGTTAAAAAATATCTTTTTTGTCAGTCCCCCTTCCACCAAATTTCCCAGTCATAGTTTTTCCCATAATGTTGGTATTTCTCTTTCTTCAGTGCTGCAACCTTGTTGGTCAACGGGCCTCCCATTCTTTTTTTGGACATGGCCACAGCACTCAAACTTTTCAATGTCTACATCCCATAAATGGGTGGTTCAGCTTTACTCACAGACGAGAAAGACTTGTGTCCCCATCACCCAAAAGAAACATATTTCAGTTCATGAAGAGCCTCACTTCGTCTGAAAAGCGTCCAGCTCCTGCTGGCTCCATGCTGCCTGCTGGCCCTTCATGATTCTTGTCGCAGTTAGGGGCATGTGTCTGCTTCCATCAGTGAAGTCCTCTTCTGTCCTCTTTTTTTATTTTTCACGCATGCATGCAGTTAGTTGGGGGCATTGACAACAGTGTCGATGACTTTTGAATTTTGTTTGTCCCCACTGAGAAATGTAAACACCCCCTTCTTTGACTGGAAAACCTCTCCTCTGCCAGGTTCCATCGCAGGCACAGTGACCCCCTCTCCCCTTTTATGCCTTTGCTCAGCTGCAAGGGAAAGAGAGAATCACAGTCTAGCCAAAAACAATGTGAAAATTTCATCTTGTCAAAGGCTGTTACTGTCGCAGAAAATATACTTATGGTGAAACAACATAAAAAACACATACAAATTCAACATGAAATACACACAAGCACACACAAACAAAACTATATGACTATTTACTTCCTATCAAACACACATCATGACACACCCACACTCTTACAAAAACCTTAGCTGCAAAAATTCATGCCCCACACGCATACATTTATTAAACACACACAAAACCACACACACCACACACACCACACACACACACACACATTCACACCCCACATGTTGCACACACACACCACACCCCCACACATTTAAAGTGAATTATACATCTTGTCAAAGGCAGTCTGTCGCAGAAAATATACTTATGCGTGAAACAATAAACACACGTACAATTAACATGAAACAACAAGCACACCAAACACACTATGACATTCCTATACAAACACACATCATGACACACACCACTCTTACAAAACCTAGTCTGCAAAAATCATGCACACACACGCATACAAAATCATCAAAAACACTCACACACACACCAAAACAACAACAAAACCCCCCACATTCAAAACATCCACACACACAACACCACACACACACACAAAACACACATTCACACCCCACACATGTTTGCACCCCACACACACAAAAAAGCAAACAAAAGATTTAACATTGTTTACCTGCAGCTTTCTGTGTGCTTTCATCAGCAGTTCTCTCGGTAGCATGAAGTATGGCCTTTTTTTGTAAGCCCCCGTGGTCTTGTACATTTAGTTGGCTGTTCAAAATTCCCCCGGAATCGTTTGCCTTGGGTTTAAAATTTTTCCTATGGCAAAATTGCAAGGGGGAAGGTCTATTCACTTCATATGTTCTGCCACACTTTTGATGATGTCACAAGAAAGCTTGTGTTGACACTGGCAAGTAAATGTCAGTTCGATGCCAGCGAACTCTGTCTTCAGACACAGACGACTGCCGTTTGTTTTCACCAGAGGTCGCCTTACATTAGGGCACAGAAGGTTCAATACAAAGTCTGTCATATTTTCACATCGGGTGAAGCGAAATCCTGTCAGTTCTTGCTCATCATCAAAAATCAACATCGATTTTAGAGCTTTGTTGAGCTTCGATGACGCGAGGTTGAAGGCTGCGGCGGGGGTGTTGTTGCATTTCTTCGCTGACGCTTTCCCTGCCTGTTCGAGCCTTCTTGGTATCGGTTCCAGTAAATTTACGCTTTTTGGCCTTCAGCCCTCTGTGGTTTTTTCTTTCCCATAATCAAACGATGTTGGGCACTTCAAAGAAAAGATTGTAAACTCAGGTGTAGAATTTGCTAGGGAAAGATCGTGTCAGTGGTGAACGAAGCAAAACGACCGGATACAGGCAGCTAAAAGCCAAGCCCGAAGCGAGAAGAAAAGGGAAACGCGCTGATTGGTCGAAGAAGCGAAAGTGCTTCTCTTTGTGTCTGTTTCTAGCTATATCAGCCAGCCAATGAAATTGCGTGTTCAAAATTGGTTTCTCGTCGTTGTAGAGTTTTTCTTCCTGGTCGTCTGCTCTTTGAATTTTTCGATCCGATTCTAGAAGTGGAGATTGGGTCTCAAAGTGGAGATATGAGGTCTCAAAGTTGCCGAATTTTTCTTAGCTAAGGTTAGTGGAAAATTTCACACACCACACCACAAAAAACATCGAAATAAGACAATAAAATGAGTTTTATTTGCAAAATGGCTTGCACAGATGTGTTCATAGATGATGAAAGAAGGTAATGGCGAAATAAACCAAATAACATTTTTTAACGATTTTGTCAAAAATTTACCTTGGTACCTTGGCACTCTACGGGTTAAGGAATTTCCACACAAATTGACTGAAGACAACCCTTTCAACCCTATGAGTTTACTGCCAAGGTAACCTCTCCTGCCGTGACAGTTTGGGCTGATGTGCTTGAACAGAACAGATACGTCAATAAACTCTGTGATCTCAAAACCTATTTTGCCATGAGGCAAGAAAAACACATGATTACTGTCACTAGTGTCAGGTGATTGTAAAAACAAATATTTACTGTTTCATTAATATGATGCCCTCTTGGACTTTTAATGTTTTGATAAACAAAAACATCATTGCACATGATCACTGAGATATCTGAAAAACTATTTAACCTATTTACCTACAATATGAAGAACTCTATTACTCTTACAACAAAACTAATTGTTTGGCAACATATTATCTATGTTCGAACCTGCAATGCTTTGACAAATTATACAAATTTATTTTAATTTGATTGTCACATACATCCAACTCCAAGTTTGAATTATAACAGCTGACAATTACAAATAATCTTCAATTTGTATATGTCCAGGTTTGAATGTGAACAGTGCACAGACTCAATTTTGGTTCAACTTCTGAACTTGAACATGGTTTGGAAAAAGCTTTCTTTTTTAGCTGTGTCAAATTTGAAAAGTTTCTTGGATAGTTTTGGAGTTAGTACTTTGAGTACTCCAGGTCTGTCACCCATGCAATTCTCGGGCACAGGGTTGAATGTGTCAAGATTATGAAAAAGGTCAGAGTTATTATTCATGTCGTAGATCATGCATGATTTCTGAGTGAAGGTGGGGAAAGAAGGGGGGCTCCTCAGGCTTTCGGGGATTTGGGATGAAGAGGGAATGGGGAAACACTTTCAGTAGTGTAGTAGTAGTAGTAATAGTAATAGGGACCGGCTTTTTTAGCCTTAGGCCTTACGGCCTATTTGTGTCCCCTCATTATTTTTCAATTGAAGTTCGGTCTGGTTGCATGCCTGTACTTCTCAGTTGGTTATAATTTCCTTTGTTTAGGTTAAAAATATATCTTGCCTTTGGTTTCCTGTTGTAGTTTTTTAATGCATAAAATTCAAAGGACAACACATCATGGTCACTTTTCCAACTGGATTCCTGGTGTGTAATATCTGAAATAAGATTATCCTCATTCACTAATATCCAGTCATCCAAAGTTGGGTTCTGTCCTAGTCTCCTCCTTGTTGGTTTGTTTACTTTCTGTATCAAGTATGCATCATTGATTCTTTCCACCAATTTGCTCACCTTTCTCCCCTGGCCACTTTCCATCCATCTGACAAATGGGTAATTGAAATCACCATCATCAATACTTTATCAAATTTTAACATTATATCAGATTTTAACAGGTCAAACATTTTTTCATCATTAGCTTCAGAACTCTCATTAGGATTTCTATAGATGCAGCCAAGTAAATACTGTGTTTCTATCATTGGTATTAAATGTGCACCATACACTTTCCTGGAACTCAGATGTGTTTAGTTCTTCACATTCACGTGCGTTTAAGGATTTCTCTGTATATAATGCTACCCCTCTACTTATTTTGTTATTTAAGAACATATCGTAAGAAGCAAAAGAAAATCATGAAAGAGCAAAAACAAGCTACATTTTCTTGTAAAATACAACGAACTAATAAATTCCAAGGATAAGTACCAAGCACCATTCCAGCAACTTACAGAGCAGCTTGGTGTTGCAATGACTATTTTAGTCCCTTGCGGATTCATTCCAAGAACTGGCCCTCAGCACTTGTGTCTTAAGAGGTCATCTTTTTGTATTTTCTACTTTTTACAAGAAAATGTAGCTTGTTTTGCTCTTTCATGATTTACTTTTGCTTCTTAGGTGGCACCTTTGGTTGGTTTTTTGAAAACTCAACAAACATACTACGGTATTGCACACCAGCTTTTTCTGGGATAGCATTCTTCTTAAAACCGAAAAGGCAGAGGAGTCAAATTACCACTTTCCGCGGTCACTGAGGAGAAACAATCAGGTTTCGAAATATCGGTATCTGACCAGGGGTTATATGTTAGTGGGTTTCCTCCCCATTGGAGACTGTCTCCCTCTTGGAGACTCTTGCTGAAGGCTCATTTTGAGAAGCATTTATTTTATTTTTCCCCATTCACCCACTCAAGCACATACTGTTAGTTAGGCAGAATTATCTACCACTGCAGATATGAATGCTTGTTTCCCCTTATTTCTTCAATCTAAGACATAAGAGCAAGCTTTGTTTATAATTGAATATTTCTTGCAGTCATTGCAACACCAAGCTGCTCTGTAAGTTGCTGGAATGGTGCTCGGTACTTATCCTTGGAATTTATTAGTTCGTTGTATATATATATATATATATATTATATATATGTCTTTCCATGCATGCACACACACGCACACACACTTTCTTTCTCTCTCTCTGTTTCTCTTTCTCTCTCGCACAAACATGCAATAATGCTCACATGCACACACACGATAAAGCACATTCATGCGGCCGCCTGTGCACAGTTATTCACCGAGAAACAAAAAACAACGAACAACCGTTTGACGCAAGTAGCAAGACTCTCATCTCATAGAAGTCAAATTTGCATGACGTACCAAGGTCTCACTTCCTCGAGAAAAACCATGGGTTACTGTACACCCACGGCGTACGGCGAGGGTTAGTTCCTAAACAAAAACCATGGGTTACTGTACACCCACGGCGTACGGCGAGGGGTTTTTCTTCTTAGAAAGCATGGGTTTCTGCACACCCACGAAGTACAGCGCGCAAAATTTAGGCGACGTACGGGAAAGGTTTTAATTAGTGGCGGCGGGCGCCACAGTCTGAATAAGTCAGCCGGTCGACTGAGTAACCGTTCAGTGACGTGGGCCTACAAGGCGAGCCTATCAGTGTTTACGCAGCTTCTCGGCTTACTGTACTTTCGCGGGCACACGCTGTCCTGATTTTGACGGTAGGCAATCGCGCGCGAAGCTTGTGGTGTGCTCAGCTTTGATCACTGACCGCGGCACGTTTTGGGGTTTGCCTGATTTTGTAGTGCGTTCCCGCAGGACTCGCTACACGTTTTGTCAGTGCGTCCTTTTCGCTCATAGTGCGTCATGGACGCACATTAGTGCGTCATTGGGAGCCCTGGACCAATTAAACTAGGTTTAATTTCGTGTATTTCTTGTAAAAAACTCATCTTTTTTGTTCAAAAAGCTGTCCATATTGGTGTACAGTACCGAGCATCCATTCACATCCATATCTTACTGTCATGGACTCCCTCTCTTACTATTCATTCTTCTATTTATGTTTGTTTATTTACACTATGTACATGTCCTTGATCCAGTCAATCCCTGTCACTCCCACACTGTTTCCTGCAGACTACCAGTGAACTCGTCACACGGTGAAGTCGTCACAGCTGAAAAATGTGTGGCGAGTTCACCGTTGTTTTTTCTTTGCAATTAACAGTGAACTCGTCACACGGTGAAGTCGTCACAGTGAGGGGATATCAAATTTTTAGCATGCCTGTTTTGCAAAACTGTCAGAAGAGTCATGGAAGTTGCTATCTGCATCGTTTGCCAGCATGAAGTCAGACCACGACAAGAGGGCCGTGTTGTGTGATGGGACATGTAGAAGATGGCAGCATCGTATTAGTGGCACTGGCATTGACAGAAGAATTTACAGACAAGCTGTCAGAGGAGAGACAGAGTTGGAGTGGAAATGCCAAGACTGTGAGGCCACTGCCTCGCAGAAGCGTTTTTGGAGAGGAACCTCGATTGCAGAAGAAACCGCCTCTATGGACGTCAGTGTAGAGGAAGAACTAGTTAATGCCAGCATGAGCAGTGCCAGTTTCCAGGTCCCCGCTGACGTGCAGGAGATTTCACTTGCTGATGATCCTGTAACAACAGAGCCGATCATGGAGGACAGCCATTGACGTTTGAAATCATCCCCAGAGGCACACAACGAGGCCACCCCTTGCTGGTTGATTCTGAGGGCTTCACCTATGGTATCCACAGGCAATCCAAGGATGGTGCAACATACTGGAGATGCACCAGGCGTTGGGCTGCCTGTAAGTGCCAGGTGATGGTCCATCAAGAAGAAGACATCTTCACCAGAGGCACACAGGAGCATCTACATGCAGCAGAATCTGGGCAGCGGTGAAAGCGAAGCTGGTCCGAAATGTCAAGAAGACAGCTGCAGCTGCACCATACCAGTCAGCATACACCATTGCTGAGCATTTGCTACAGGTCACGGCCCATTCCCAACCAGCGCAGCACCGACTATCTCGGCCGTATTTGCCCAAATTATCACCGCCAGCGAAGTCGCCCACGCCATCCCCAGGATCTCGGCTTTGAACTGGATATGAACCTTTGGGCCTGACCAGTTCGAAGATTCAGTGGATATCACCGTGGACAACAAGCGTCATGTGTTGTTCTTCTCTGAGCAACAGCTGAATCTACTCAGTCTGGCCAAACGGTGGTATGCAGACGGAACATATAAGGTGGTCAGGGCACCCTTCATACAGTTGTGGAGTATTCACGCTTTTGTCCGTGTAGAGGACCAGGCAAAGCAGCTACCACTGGCCTTTGCTGTTATGTCTGGGAAACGTCGGCGGGATTATCTGGCTGTGCTGCGGGCCTTGAAACAGGAACTTCGACGCAGAGATCTTTCCTGGAACTTGGAATGTGTCACCATGGATTTTGAAGCTGCTGCATGGGCTGCCTTCCGTGAAGTGTTTACAGCAGGGCTTAAAACAGGAGGAGGAAAAAACCACTGAAACTAGGGGGGTCCGGCCCCCCGGGAAAATTTTTAAAAAAACCGAGTGTAAATCTATGCCATTTCGTGCTTTCTGGACATAATTTCAAGAGTTATTTAGTGCATAAAAATTGCTGTAAACACATAATTATTACAGGAAGACATATTTGGGACAAGGGGAGAAGGGGTTTAAACGCATAATAAAATGAACACACCCCCTTTAACTTGAGTGTTTTACAGGTTTCACCAACTATAGTCTTTGGATGAAATCCACTTCTGGGGTTGCTCAATAAGTTTCACTTTTCAGGTTTAAATGATCACACAATATCAAGTTTGAAGTTGGTGCACACAGTCAGTAACTGCATCAACACTTTAAAGTTCAGTCTCATATAACAGAGATCAACTTGCGGAATCAGCACATTTTGAAAGTCACAATATCCAAATTTTGATAATGAGAAACTTGTGGAATCAGCACATACTGAAAGTCAAATTTGAAGTTCCTAAATTATAATAAACACTGAAATACAGGATTTCACAAGGACACACACAACACACACACACACACACACACACACACACACACAGCTTTGTCATTTGGGTGTTTGGGTGGTGGAGGCATTAAAGAAACATAGCAAGGAACTGTTTCTTCTTGCTGCTTGCATTGTCTGCACTGTCTTTGCCATCCACCTTCTTGCTTACTTGAATTTCAACCATATTTTGTCTGCTGTTTCCTTGCTTTCTCCTGTCTGGATTTCACACTCCACAATTTTTATTTCATTCTCATCCACCTTCTTGCTGACAACTTGACTTTGATTAGTTTGAACCCTATCTATTTTCCTGGCTTGCACTCCCACATTTTCTATATCACCCTCTTTTTCCCCACAGGATTGCAATGTTCTATCCTGGCACGTTTTACTGCTGCTAAAGTGTCTTCAGTGACCTTTCTTGTAGTTCCACTCAGCGCCTTGACGTTTGACACGTGCTTCGCTGAACGAATGTGATCAACAGCTTTCTTCCCGCGATTACCGTAACACTTCCCTTAAGCACAGTTTGCACCAAGCTAAACTGGTGCAATAACTTTGCGAAGAAAGTCTCCAATGACTTCTTCGTCAACTTTCTGAAGCGTCCACTCCCATTTCCACATGTTTTTAATTGCAGATTCGTCAAAAGATCGACCCGCATGAACAATGACTGCACGCTCCGCCTTTTTTGTTTTTTCCGGAAGTCCGACCAGAAATTTCTTCCAAGAATAATCAGGGGCCATAACTTGCGCGCAGTTGCTTTTGAACGCTTGCAAGCCGATCACGGATACCTTGCTCCTGTCGGTGGTTTTTTTTTTTTTTTTTTTTTTTTTTTTGACAAACCGAAATCGCGGAATTCCGCCCAGACGCGGAACGTTTTAAGGCCTGTTACAGAGGTTGATGTTCGTGGATGCTCCTTCCATTGGGGACAAGCAGTTTGGCGTCATATGCAGGGGCTAGGGATGCAACAGGCCTACCAAAACGACCCAGCATTCCACGGTTACTGTCGACAGCTCCTGACACTGCCCTACCTTCCTTGGGAGAAGATCGACGGCATTCTGGCAGAGTTGGAAGGGGAAGCTACAACAGAAGGGCAGCGCTGCCTCTGCACCTACATACGCCAGACATGGATCGATTCAGCAGTTTGGCCACCTTCCAGCTGGTCTTGTTTCTACAGAAGCATAAGGACCAACAACGACGTGGAGGGTTGGCATCGCCGACTGAACACCAAGGCTTCCAGTGCAGGAAACCTTAACCTGTATCTGATGCTGCAGCTACTGTCAGACGAATCCAGACTTGTGACCAGAGCATGCCAGCTTCTCAAGGAGTCGACCATCATCAGGCGCCAAAGAGCCGATGCCAGGTCCACCAATGCCAAGCTCTTCAGGATCTGGGATCGCCTGGTGACCAGTGAGAGGACAACCCGCCAGGTTCTGAGAGCCGCCAGCCATCTTGCACCATTTTAGATTCACAACAACTCCTGATTCTTTGTTTTGTTGCAATTTTTAATTTTTTTTAAATTTTTTATTGAATATTTTGAAGACAAATAATAAAGAAATCCAGACTGTTGCAATACTTCGAGAAATTTATTGATCTAGACAAATATATCAGATATCAATAGCAGGGTTTGTCTGCTAATCCACGGTGAACTCGCCACACGTTTTTCACTGTATGCCGGGTTTGAGTATGTGACGACTTCACCGTTGTGACGAGTTCACTGGTATTCTTCCCGCACCAGTCCTGTCATTGGTCATTCTTGGTTTTATGGTCACTATCTTTCCTTGGCGTATTGCTAAGTTTTTTTCACCATCTTCAATGCGCTTTTTTAACTCATCCCTCAACATCTTGTGGGTCTCGCGTTCTTTCATGGTTTAGTCCGGATTCACAAAGACTCTCTTGTCCTTGTCCCTCACATCTCTGTCGGCAGCCAACTGATCCTGTGGGAGGAAGTGAATGGGCGGCGGGGGAGGCAGCATTTGGCTCCTTCAACTAAACAATACACATCTCCACCTGGAACATGAGCTAGACCGAACTCTGAAACTGTGCCACCACGGACAATATCAACATGGGCTGGCTTACACTATCCGCGGGGATAGTGTAAGCTAGACCAAGCAGTCCCGGGGACAACCTGGGCAAGGAACAGTTTGTATAAACCAAGCGTTGTGAACAGCAGAAGCACTGATCAGTTTACAATACTCAATAGCTTACGGCAAACCTTACCTGTCTTGCTGCAAAACAAATCGTCGATATGAAATCAACAGTATTCCCCACAAAATTACAGAAGACGCACGTTTTTCTGCGTGGTACATTGTTATATGTATAAAATAAAAAGTCCTCATGCACTGAAAACCACGTTTCCCATCTAAAACAACAGTCTGTCTGCGATGCTTATCAACGTCTTGTTCCAAATTGTTTTCACGCTTGTCCACACCAACATTCGCCATTTTGTATTCAAAATTCAGGACTGAATCATGCTAGTCAGTTTATTTGTATAAAATAGGCAAATAATTGCATCAGACTGCTATTGGACTCAAAAGAATACAATGTCTTAATACATACAGTAAAAATATAGTTTACAGTTCAAATATAATATGATTCATGTTTATTGTTTCTTTGTTTGAAATGCCACGTCTTGTTTCATTTCCATCTTTTCTATTCAGTGCGGGTATCCTAAACAGGAAGTTGTTTTCGAGAGCTCGTCTGCTTGAACTTGGACACGGATCGAGAGCTCTACATTCAACCCCTTTTCGGTGAGGTTTGCTATATCTTTTGGCAAGCCCTGCAGGTGTTTCAGCATTTGTTAAGAGTTGACGAATGGCACGCCTATCTGTTTCCAAAGCATTCTTCATGTTTTGCCTTTAGTATTATACGGCTCTTTATACACTAATATGAAATTCTCTTATGGAATTCGATCACATGAGGATGAACTAATCATTAGTAAAATTCAAATCATTACAAAAAGATTACATCTGCATATGAAATGTTCTTCCAACAACTTGAAATCAGTTATGTACATGGATGGAAAATATAAATTTCTGTAAGAACCCTACTGTCAGTCCCTGTCTGCTGGTGCGACATCAACACTAGTACTATGTCAATAGCACCAAGTCTGGTCACGAAGGGATCACAGAATCACAGAATCACAGAAATGTATGGCTATAGGCTAATAGCCTTTTGCCCTCATAATCAGTTCCGTATATGTGCTTTTGGATCACTTTCTCGTGAAAGTCCCAATGGCTTAAGTCAGGCATAGTGTATACTACATTTATCATCATCTAATAAAGATCCAACTCAGTGGAAAATACCTGGTCTTTAAACTGTTTGTCAATTTGATTTTTAAATGCGTTTACTGATGGCGCGTTGATAGTGTCATCGGAAAGGTTATTCCACAGATTAATGATACGGTTAGTAAAAAATTTGCGAAACTGGTTAGTTGCAAAATTAGTTTTGGTTATTTTGAAGTTATGTCCTCGAGTCTTTTCATAGTTAGCCATAGTGAACAAGGAAGAGGTGGTGCAAGGATCATAAATATTGTGCATAATTTTGTATACTTCAATGAGATCACCTCTTAGTCTTCTGAATTCTAGGCTAGGCAACCTAAAACAGAGTTAGGCGCTCCTCATAACTAAGATCACGAGTACTCGTTCTAGTTATACACTTGGTAAATCTTCGTTGAACACCTTCAATCATATTTATATGTTTTTTAAGATAGGGGCACCATACTGAGTTTCCATATTCAATAATTGGTCTAACTAGAGCTTTGAACAATGGAATCATAATTTCAGGAGATTTATTTGTAATAGTCCTCACAAGAAGACCAGCCATTTGATTACCTTTTTTCACAATGTTGTTTATATGAGTCTCAAAGTTCAAATCTGGGTCCATGGCGACACCTAAATCCTTCTCAGCAATAGTACTTTCCAGTGTTCTATTGACCCATTTTCCAGTATTGTGTACTGATAGTGTGGATTATTCTTTCCAAGGTGGAGAACTTTGCATTTCTCGCTATTTAAACTGCAATAGCCAAGTATTTGTCCATTTCACTAGATTGTGTATTCATTTTTTCATTTATGCCCGTCGCTCCCGGTGGAGCATAGGCCATCAACGACTCTTCGCCATCGCACTCTGTTCTGGGCTGTTCTGGTCATTCCAGTCCAGTTGGTCCCTTGTTGTTTCAACTCCGCCTCAGTGTCTCGTCTCCAGCTGTTGCGAGGCCGGCCTCTCTTTCTCTTTCCCTGCGGGTTCCAGGTCAGGGCTTGGCGTGTGGTGCTGGATGATGGCTTCCTGAGGGTATGTCCGATCCAGCCCCACTTCCTTCGCAGTATCTGCTTGGCCACTGGTTCCTGTCCCGCACGCTCCCACAGATCTTCGTTTCGGACCTTGTCCTGCCATCGGATTTTGTAGATGCGCCTCAGACAGGTGTTGAAGAATGTCTGAATCTTTTGTTGCATCGTCTGTGTTGTTCGCCACGTCTCGCATCCGTAGAGCAGAACTGATTTCACATTGGAGTTGAAGATGCGGAGTTTGGTTCTTATGCTGATTCCTCCAGATGCCCAGATGTTCTTGAGCATGACGAAAGCTGCTCTTGCCTTGCCGATTCTGGCTGTGACGTCTCGGTCCGTGCCTCCCTGTTGGTCAACCACGCTTTCCCAGGTAGACGAAAAGACTCCACCTCCCTGATGGGCTCTCCATCGACTGTGACTGGTGTGTTGGCAGTGGTGTTGATTTTCATCAGCTCGGTCTTCTTCCTGTTAATCTTGAGCCTGTCCCGGCTGATGTGGTCTCCAAGCAAGTGGTCTTGTCCTGCATCTGGCTGTGGCTGTGTGACAGGAGCGCCAGGTCGTCAGCAAAGTCAAGGTCGTCGAGCTGCGTCCAGAGTGTCCACTGTATACGTTGTTTCTGCCTGTTGTAGTGGTCTTCATGATCCAGTCAATGACCAGGAGGAAGAGGAACGGCGACAGCAGGCATCCCTGCCGAACTCGGTCTTCACCTCGAAACTTTCGGACAGGTGGCCGGCGTGGGCAATCCTGCAGTTCATGTCCTGGTAGGTGCACCGGATGAGGGAGATGATCTTCTCGGGGACTCCGTAATGCCTCAGCAGCTTCCACAGCATCTCTCTGTCCACACTGTCGAAAGCCTTCTCATAATCTATGAAGTTGATGTAAAGGGGGGAGTTCCACTCCAGCGACTGCTCCACGATGATGCGCAGGCTGGCGATCTGGTCGGCACATGATTTGTTCTGCCGGAAGCCTGCCTGCTGGTCTCGGAGCTTGGGGTCGACGGCCTCTTTCATTCTCTCCAGTAGAACCCTGTTGAGAACCTTGCCTAGCGTTGACAGGAGCATGATCCCTCGGTAGTTGCTGCAGTCCCTGAGGTCTCCTTTCTTCGGCAGCTTGATGACGATTCCTTCTTTCCACTGAGCCGGTACCTCCTCCTTCTCCCAGATCTTGCTGAAGAGGCTGTATAGCATGTTGACAGCTGTCTCTATGTCTGCTTTGATGGCTTCTGCTGGTATCTCGTCCGGCCCTGCAGCCTTCCCATTTTTCAGAGTCATGATGGCCTTCTTGATCTCTGCCTTTGAGGGTTTGTCACAGCTGATGGGCAGGTCTGTCTCTGCAGGTGGGATGTCTGGTGGTGCGTCAGGGGCGGGGCGGTTCAGCAGCTCCCTGAAGTGTTCTGCCCATCGTTTTCAGCTGTTCCTCGTTGTTGTCAGTGGGTTTCCGTTCTTGTCCTTCACTGGCTTGTCTGTCTGCTGGAACTTACCCGTCAGCTTCTTGGTCACCAGGTACAGGTCCTTCAGATTCCCCTGTCCGGCTGCTGCCTCTGCTTGGCTGGCCAGGTCGTCAAAGTAGTCCCTCTTGTCCTTCTTGATGCTCTTCTTTACTTCTCCGTTCGCTGCTGTGTGCTCTTCCTGTGCCTTTGCCCTAGCTGCTCTTGTTCGGCTCGTGTTCAGTGTAGCTTTCTTCTCTCTCCTTGTTTCCAACTTGTGGATGGTGTCGGCAGAGATCCATTCTTTGTGCTGGGCCTTCTTCTGCCAAGGATCTCTTCACATGTGTCATGCCAGAGCTTCTTGCAGTGTTCCCACTGTGTCTCGATGTCCGTCTCACTGTCTTCTATCAGCTCTTGTAGCGGCTGGAACCTGTTGGAAAGGCTGATCTGGAATGCTGCTTGTGTGTCCCTGTTCCGGAGCAGTCCGACATTGTACCTTGTACGTGTGTTGTTGGTGTTGGTGAATCTCTTGAGGCAAAGTCTCACTGTTGTTAAAGAAGGTGGTGGTCTGATGACATGTCAGCACCTCTCATCACTCGTACATCCCGCCATGATCTCCTGAATTTGCGGCTAATGCAGATGTGGTCAATCTGGTTCTCCGTGACATGGTTCGGGGATCTCCATGTGGCCTTGTGGATGCGCTTGTGTGGGAAGATGCTTCCTCCTATCACCAGCTGGTTCAGGGCGCACAGGTCTGCAAAACGCTCACCATTCTCGTTCATCTGTCCCAGTCCATGTGTCCCCATGATGTCCTCATAGCCTGTGTTGTCCCTTCCGATCTTGGCGTTAAAATCTCCCATCAGTATGGTTATGTCCTTTGCTCCTCTTTTGTCTATCACTGTCTGCAGTTGCTGGTAGAAGTCATCTTTCTTCTCTTCTTCCGCATCATTGGTGGGAGCATAGCACTGGATGATGTTCAGCCTGATGTCATTCTTCTTCGTGGTAAACTTGGCTGTGATGATGCGGGAGTTGACAGGTTCCCATCCGATGAGTGCCCCTTGTGCCTCCGGTGCCAGCATCAGGGCCACACCCTCAGTGTGGGGGGCTCCATCCTCTGTGTGTCCTGAGTTACAGCAGCTGTTCTCCAGATGAAAGTCTCAGCTGTCCTGATTGTAGCCACCTTGTCTCACTCAGTCCTAGCACTCCGATCTTGTAGTTTTTCATCTCTCTCGCAACTTGGATGGTTTTTTCCTGTTTCAAACATCGTCCTGATGTTCCATGTGGCTACTTTCGTTGTTGTCCTGGGTGTTAGAAGGGGAGTCGGCCTTGCAGCTTCCTTTCGGCTTTCACTGCACTGCGTCATAAGTCTCCGGGATGGAGACCCTTCATTGCCCAGGTGAATGCTTTGGTTCATTGTCGTCAATGCTTCTGTAACTCGTCTTTTTTTACAGGCAGGGTTGTTAGCCCTACGCAAACCCCTTTATCCTCGGGCGAGGTGGTCCTGCCTTAGTCGCCTCTTACGACATGCATGGCAGGGCAGTGGGTCTATTCTATGCCCAACCCACAGGGCAAAGATTGTGTATACACAATTGTAAATGATCTCTGTCTTCAATATTTCGGATGGCAGAGTAAGCCTTGGTGTCGTCTGCAAAGATTTTTACTTTACAGTCTACCTCCTCAGGCATATCATTTATAAAGTATATGAACAAGGTCGGTCCGAGAACACTACCTTGTGGTACACTACTAGTCACGTTGACCTTCGATGATTTACTACTGTTTACACTTACAAACTGTGATCTTCCTTTTAAGAAATCTCTGATCCACAATAGTAACTTGCCTTTTATACCATAGCCTCCCAGTTTATTTATCAGTCTTTGGTGTGGAACTGTATCAAATGCTTTCCTCAAGTCTAGGTAGACTGCGTCAACTGGTATTTTCTCATCCAATGTAACTAACCAATCTTGTAAAGTAACAAGTAGTTGTGTGACACATGAACGCCCCGTGGTAAATCCAAATTGTTCTCTAGATAACAGGTCATGTTTGGTTAAGTGCTGGCAAAGAGCGTCTCGAATAAAACCCTCGAAAACTTTACAGACAACAGATGTTAGGCTGACTGGACGGTAGTTTCCTGCTGAGTTCTTGTTTCCTTTCTTAAAAATAGGACGTACTTCTGCTTCTTTCCAATCTTTCGGTATTACACCCTTTTCTTGTGTTCTATCGAATAATGTCTTCAATGGGTAAGCGATGACGTTAGCCAGCTCCTTCAGTACTCTTGGGTGAATCTCGTCAGGTCCTGGGGACTTCGATGGGTTTAAATTCTTTAATGTTTTTTCCATCTGGTCGGTTGTGATCTCCACTTTTGTTAATTCTGTAACCTCTTTTTTACATGAAAACTCTGGAATGTTTATGTTACTTTCCTCAGTAAAAACACTGGCAAAGAAGCTGTTTAGTACACTTGCTTTTTCAGAATCATTTTGTGTTAAGGTACCATCTTCCTTTAGTAAATTAGCTATCGATTCTTTTGGTATGGTTTTACTCGTAACATAACGGAAAAATCCTTTTGGGTTTTGCTTAGATTCTTTAGCCAGTTTAGCCTCCTTTGCTTTTACATTTTTCCTTGTCCCCCATGTTACTTGGTTTCTAGCTCTTGCATACAGTTTGTAGTTTTCATTTGTGGGGTATTTCTTGTACCTTTTGAAGGCTCTGCGCTTAAGGTGAATTTTATCTAAGAGAGATTGGGGAATGGGGTCTCGTCTTGGTTTGTTGGTTGGTCCTTGTTTAAAAGACTTTTTAGGAATAAATTTGTCCATTGACTTAATAAGTACATTATAAATTTAATCCCCCAAATTTCATCCACTGGTGCTTCATTGGTCAAAAGGTCATTCCAATTTATCTCTCCTACATGTTTCCTCATGCCTTCGTAATCTCCTTTATCCAGTTGATACTTCACAGAGTGACCAGATTCAGAGTATTCCTTTCTGACTTGAACATCGAAGTAAAGAGCTGAGTGATGGCTTTTCCCCAGTGGGGGCCAATGCTCAAGATTGATGACATACTCATGCGAGTTTGTAAGCAATAAGTCTAACACATTGGGTGTTTGTAAACCTCTGTATGAGTAGGTTCAGAAGTCATTTGGGTGATGTAATTTTGCTGTACACACTCCAAAAATTTCGTAGCTGGGTGGTCCTCGTTCTTACAACTTACTGCATTTCTCCAGTCAATTTCTGGATAGTTAAAGTCTCCTGTGATAATAATGTTGTTTTTAAAAATGCTAAATACATAATTTTATTAGTTAGTTAAATTAGAGTGGTCCCCTGATAGGGCCTAATCATATGAACATGTCACCGCGTGAAGTGCCACATACTTTTTTTTTCAGTTTTGCAGTCTGTTTATACTAAGTCTGGTCACGAAGTGATAATCACATGAACATGTCACTGCGTGAAGTGCCACATACCTTTTTTTTCAGTTTTGCAGTCTGTTTATTTGTTTCCTTGTTTATTTTCGGAAGTTGATTTTTCATGACAGTTTTTGTACAGGCTACATTTGCTCTCAGGACTGTGGGTTCTTTCACATGCTGTAAGTTCACACTTAAGAACATTGACCCGTTTCTATATATTGCTGAAAAGATTCACACTGCAGTGTTTAGATTCATCACAGACCAAAGTGTATTTGTACTTGACTTGACTTGACTTGACTTGATTCAATGTTTGAGGCCCTTTTGGGGCCTGTTCGTTGGTCCTAGCTTACTGGCTTAAGTTTTCACATGCGTGGGAATATACATGTCACTAACTTAAGTCAGACACTCTCAGACTCTGGCTCGTAAACTGTCTTTAGTTATTTCCAGTGTTGGTCCAAATGGCTTTTGAAAGCATTCAGCGAAGGGGCTGAGACCCACCATGTCTGGCAAACTGTTCCAGCTGGAGACCACTCTGTGGGAAAAAAAATTTGATCTGATATTTATTCTTGGTCTCTGCTTCTGCAGTTTCAGAGAATTTCCCCTAAGGTCAGTGGTAGTAGCTAATTTGAAGACAGGAGCACTTACTTTGTAGTAGCCGTTCAGATATTTAAAGACTTCAATTAATATCGCCTCTGAGACATCTGTGTTCTAAGCTTGGTAGTTTTAGTACCTTTAGTCTCTCTGAGTAAGGCCTGTCTTTCAAATGACTGAGGAGTCTGGTTGCTCGGCGCTGCACATCTTCTATTTCTCTGCAAAGCGTTTTCTGGTGTGGCTGCCAGACACAATGCCCATACTCTAACAGTGGACGTACAAGACTTTTGAACAGCTGGCTGAAAGTCTGTTCTGAAAGATAATCAAAGGACCTCCGAATCAACCCCACTATCTTGTTGGCTTTGGCTGTGACTTGTGCACATGATAGAAAATTGTACCCAATCTAGAAAACTGGGAGTCAGTGATACCTCATGCAAGAACATTTGTAAAAGAAGGGGGGGGGGGGGGGGGGGGGGGGGGGCAGGGATTTCTACCAGACTGCAATTGTGGATTGAACTGAATGTATGTAAAGGAGGTGGTTGGGGGGATGATGGAGGGCGCAGTTTCAATCATATGAAAATTTTTTGGCTCATGTTGCTATCTTCGACATTTTCACTATGAGATGAAGTGGAAATTGTTAAAGGGAGCCGAAATAAACTCTCATGGTCCAAGGCCAAACTGTGTGACATTGTTTCTGTTTTTTTATAACTCATCAACTCACAACTTCCTGACTTCTAAAAAAAAAACCCAAACTCATGTCTTGTGATGGATAGAGTCATTCAAGCTGCACTCGCTCTACACACATTATCAGTATGTGATGAGATCTTTGAATAGTAACATATGTTCATACCCTTATCAGCATTTTTCTCTGGTGTGTGTGTGTGTGTGTGTGTGTTGTGTTGATGTGTGTGTGCTTCACAGGGCACTAATAAAACTATGCCTCCATTTCTACATGATTTGACACAGACCAAAACTTCCGTCAGTTAGAGGAGGATACTTATAAAATCCTCGATCATGGATCTATAATTATATGCTGTTCCATTTTAGATCTCCTTTTATGGGAACTATGAAAATAGGTTTGGAAGAGACGATCACCAACCTGTCTTCATTAACAGTTCAGATCTAGTGATTTTTGGGAAGAATTGTTTTGCAGTAACTGCTTGTTTTCAATTACAGTTAAATTCTAATTTCACTATCCATCAGGTACAATAAGATCAAAGAATAGCTTGACTTTTTAAAAAAGCATGTTTAATGGAAGACTCGAAGTACAGGTCAGTTACATGTCATTGATCTCATGCCTTTTCAGCTGTAAGACCATGCTTTTCACGATAAAATGCTACCTGATAAGGATTCATATTTATTTTGAATCAATACACCCACCAATGCTGAAGTCATATGACTTCAAAATTCACAATTTTGATAATCACACATGACCACAAATACTTTGAAACTGCCCTAACAGCCATTTCACAATAGGACTGGAACACACAAATAGATAATACCTTTTCCAGAGTCATCCAAACCTTAAGTTAAAGAGTCTGTCTGCCACTGTTTGAGAAACAGTTTTGTGCTGGTTACACACAGGTCACTCCTTTTACACACTGGTTTTTTCAGAGTGGTGCACACCATGTGAAGAGTCAGTCACTGTGAAGTCTTTGGATCTATACGATGTTGCATAAGAGCACTGTGTGGAACCGTTAGGAAGATCTTGTTCAGGAATGGTTTAACCAAGTGTGTGTGTGTGTGTGTGTGTGTGTGTGTGTGTGTGTGTTGTGTGTGTGTGTGATCTTCTGTGCTACTCCAGTGGCATACCTCTATACTGCTCATTCCAGTTCCCTGTCCACTGTCCACTCTTGCTTGTCCCATTACAACCCCCGTACCAGCAGTCCACAGGAGTAAAATGGTCAATTGTCATGAGGCAACCCACCAGAGGAGACACTGCACTGCTGCCGAAATTGCTTTGGTGGTGTTCAGTGGTGCCTGTTCTGATCCAATATATGCAAGACACCAACTACTAAGCCCCATACTGATGACACTAGTTGTTTAGTTGTGGAGCCAGCATGAGTGAGCACCCCCCTCTGGAGTGCACCACCGCATCCATCCAGTGACAGTCTCCATGACTCGCGCCTATGTTGGTGAATTTGGCAGAAATTCACCAACGGCACAGATGTGGAGAGGAATTTCAAAACTGAGATCATCGTGAGGACAGGGAATGAAGAGCCACAGAATTTGATTTTTATTTATTTTTACGCTCATCGGTTAGGGTGATAATGATGAAGATGATGCTGTGGAGTTACAGTCTGGTCTGAGGCTGCATGACAGGGCTGTATTCTATGCTTCTTTCATAATTATATACCAACATCAACAGTGCCAGAGAGATGTAGACACCTGCAGTGTTGGCCAGGAAATTTGTGCAATACACCCAGACACACATCCTGTAAATGAATGAAACTCAACTCTGTGGTTCCAGTTTTACTGATTTAGCCCATATCAAACTCAGTTCTGGGTGGGGCTGGTCATTGGCCAAAAAATCCCAGAAATATAAATGGCTTTGATGCAAATCAAACTGTCACCCTCCCACCAGAGAATCAAAGCTAACCACTGCCGCACAGTGGCTGGTCTAAATTGGTTTTTTTTGGGTTCCCATGGAAGGTACATAGTTTTCATTTGATTTGATATCTATAGAAGATAGATCCAGTTTTAAGTCATTTTAGCGTGGTAGGAATGAATTGGTTGTGTGTAGGTTTTTTTTTAACTATTATAACTGTTATTATTGTTGTTATTGTTATCAATATTCTGGTTAAGAATATTATTATTTTTGGACAAGCATGTACAGAATTGATTTAGATTGATAAAATGCCTTAGAAGGTCCCAGCACATGGTTTGGACAACATGAAAGGCAAAAAGACCATCTGAATGTGGTGTGACCTGGGGTGTGTTTTTTGTTGTATGACTTTGTTCCCATTTTTGGTAGTTAAACAAAGACTGATCCAAAGTTTGTGTACATTCTTTAGTTAATTAAGCTGATGGTTTGGGGCAATAACTTCAGCTGGTTCCATTTACGAATGGTTTCAGCTGTTGTTCCATAGAAGGAAAGATGGAACTGAGCTAGCAGTCCATGAAACATTTAGCAGGTAATGCCAGGTTGTCAGCTGGTGTCGTGCACTATTCAAGAAATGCAAGCAGTGTTGGCTAGTGTCAGCCATGCACTTCTTCAAAAATGTCTTTGCAGTTTGAACTCCGGAAACCATTTAATTACCCAGGGCTAAAAAGTTATGTGATAGTAAACCAAAGTAGATGCAAGTGTGTCCTGTCAAGCATCAGTGGCTGTGCTGAAAAAAAAATCTAGATTAGAGTGTCTGCCATAGGAATGTTCTTTTCTGGCACACGGATGATGCCCAGACCATACTTTTGGAGTTGTAAAAACATTCTCTGAAGCCTAGGCGGTGCCCTGGCGAGTGGCTTCTTTGTTATGATTTCCAAGGGCTTTTTGGTCAGACTGGACGGTGACCTTTCCACATAAAGAATTTGATGGAAATACTGGTAGCCAAAGTCATAATGGCATGGAGTTTTTTTCTGTCTGGGCATAGTTTTACTCAGTAGTGATATGGAACTTTAAAGCAATGGTGACTGGTCTGCTCCATGACCATTACTTTGCTTGTGCCAACTGGTAGAATTGTAGGCTTTGTTGGGTCAAAGAAGGCAGGCATAAGATATTTTAGGATAGTTTCCTTTGCATTTCTGAAGATTTCCTATAGTTTATCCCAGATGAACTCTGCTTGTTCTTTTAAAAGATCTTACATGGGTTTTGATGATATTGGAGAGATCTGATGTAGGCCTGGCAAGGTGTGTGATGATATGCATAGTTACTTTGTTGCTTCAAGATCACATCAAGAGTAACTTCAAATTTCTCCCAGCAGTCAACCATAAGCATTAAAGCAGCTTGCATTCCCACAAGCTGGCATATCCCCCACCACAGTACAAAAGGGACTACAATGAAATTGTCTTTCTTCTTCCTTTAACTGGAAGAACCTGCCCAGAAGTATTATGACAGCACTCAACTGGCAATCATTTACTGTCTGTGGGCTGCTGATTTTTTTAAATTTTTATCGCTTTTGATTTTTTAAATTCTTATTACAGTGCCACTTGCGTCATAATCATCGGTTTTGGGGCAGATGCTTGAGGAGGGAGGGATGAGCAATAGTCCGACCCCATCTCGGTGAAGAATGCATGTGTTTCAGAACTCTTCATTTCTTGGTTGTATGAAGTTTCTGCATGGTTTTATTAGACTCCAGTGTTTGCAAACACATCAAGTGTGTTAGTGTCACTTTATTTTAAACTAAAAAAACAAAGGACCTGGTCATTGTAACATTCTGTCTCAAACAAAAGACCCATTCTTTGATTATCTTTGAAAACAGCAATATAGCATAACATAATTGGATATGCTATTACTGATTTTTTTTAGAACTTTCATTGTGACTCCCACCTGGAACCATGAGGTTGGCTGGTGTTATTTTCTCCATTTACGTCCTATGTGTTATGGAAAGTTAAGTGTCAGGTGTGGAGATGAAAAGAGACGCCAGCCCAAAGTGCCAAGTATTTTAGGAATTGCACTCTGGAGAGGGGACTGGTGGTCGGATGTATTGATGACAACTTTGGAGCATGTTTGTGTAGAACAAACTTTTTACTCACTTACAGAATGGAGATATTTACATTCCTTAAAGTATTCTAGTTGTTCAGGAAAATTGTGTGAGGTTTCATTAAAGAAATGACACGAAGTGGTTGTTATGTGCTGATAGTATAGATGCATAAATTACCATTCCTCCAGATGATAACATGGGATTACTTTGTTATTCTTTTCCTGACAATGACCAGACCATATTGATGAAGCTCCTGTTAGAAATTCATAGTTATTATGCTTGTTAAGACTGGTTGTAGTTTTTTTTTCCCCATCATTTCCCATACGTTTTGATTGCATTACTTCCCTCCCAGCTTCCTTGTATGCATAGTAAAGCTCATTTTGTCACAGTCTCAGTTTCAGGAAATTATCAACATTGTGTTGTAATGAGGAAAATTTCTATCAACGATACCGCATTGTTACTGAGTCACATTGGTGATACTCAGTCGCATGTTCTGATCCAGTTTACATGGGACTCTGCCTATGAAGCCCCTTTTCTGACAAGAGTTGTTCCATAGTTTTGGGGCTGGTATGAGCGAGTGTTCCCCTTTAGAGGGCGCTTGCAAGTCTGTCTGGTTACAATATCCCAGACCTAAATGACACTGAAGACTCAAGAGCAAAATGCAGAAGTACCGAATGAAGCAACAAACAATTTACAAAGTGAACATAACATGTTTTAATCTGTTGGATCTTCTTCAGGCAGGACAAATGACATTCAAAACAAAGAAAAAAAAAGAGGAGTAACAGTATGTATCTCTTCAATCTAGTTGCAAAATTTGGTCTTGAGTGAACAATTAAACCAGGATGGAACTGAAGGAGGAAGAGGTTGAAAAGGAAGTTGAAGGGAAGGAGACACAGGTTAAAATAATGATAACAATAGTAATGATTGTATTTTGATCATTTGGTGGTAATGATGATTCTAACAATGATGATAACAGTATTTGTATGATAATAATGATAGTAACAGAAAAAGAACAAGAGGGAGAGAATAAGAATTGTTACAATCATATGGTTATTTGAGCAATAATAATAAAAGTAATAATGATAATGATAATAACAATAACAAAATGATAATGATAGTATTAAAAAGAGAAAAGAAAGTAAGAGAAAGTCTAAGAAGAATACAAATAGTTTAGTAATCATCTTAGTCATAAATATAAGGATATAGAATAGCCACATAGGGGCTCCTGAAGGTTGAGTATCCATCGTTTTGTTGTTTTTTGGTTAGTTCAGGTTCTCCTCAGTGTCAATCATTTCTGTCCCACAGAACAAGTATAATTCAGTGTGGTTTCTTTAGGTGTTTCAGTTCTGGTCACTGGTTCCTGTTCCCACAAGCGACCATTTTCTTGTATATATTTGAACATTTCATGTGTGACTGTTTCAAGCGTACAGCTTGAGAGTATGTTTATGTTTCCATAATCCACCAAATACATATGCCAGGTCTTTAGTACATGTGTACATATATACTTGGTCTTGTATTTGTGTAATGAATGCCATACATAGGTCTACATATATGTAGACCTTTAACATTAGAAATCTTACCCTCAACTTATCAGAAGCTGTCAGAATTTGAAAACTATTGAAAACTAGGATTTGAAAATGAAATGTTGAGGCACTGACAAATCAGCTACCACGCAGGGATATGGTATATCTTGTACTTCTGCGCACAATGTGTGATGGCCATCTGCTACCACAGCCTGGTGTCACTGGGGGAAGCGACAGATGAATGGGCTGTCATGAGCTGAGTGTGAAAGCTCAGCTCTCCCTCCTGCAGCTTTCCCTCCATCCTCCCTCCTCCCTCCCTCTCTCTTTTCTCTCTCTCTCTCTCTCTCTCTCTCTCTCTCTCTCTCTACTCTCTCTCTCACACATATTCATTCTCTACTTTCACAGTGTTTGGAATGCAATACCTGCTGCCTGAGATAATATGACACCAATCAGTTCATCTGCCTCCACCGTGTGAAACTAGGAAGTCAACCACTCATCGCTCCAAAGCAGTGTGTGTTTTGATTTTTAAAAAAGGAAAAAAGTGTTTCATGAGGAAAAAATGAGTACTTGAACAGTTCAAAACTTTGAGGTTGTTGACGCCGGGAGCGCAGACACAACCAGCCGTGTCTCCCTGATGAGTCCCGATCCAGCGGGCGAAAGGCCTCGGAGCAGGCAATACAAATATATCTGCCTTCAAAAGGGATTGCGATGGTTCCCTTATGCAGTTTAGTGAAGAGTTTTCATATCTGTAACATAATTTTTTTTTTTGTTTTTTTTTTTTGTTTGGAATTTCTTTCTTTCTTCTTTCTGCGTACGCAGGCTGATACTCCTGCGGACACTCCCTGTATAGCCAGGCAGTGGAGTTTTGTGTGTATGACCTTTTTTTATCCCGCCATTAAGGCAGCCATACTCCATCTTCGGGGATTTTAAATTTCATTTTCCCAGTTTCTCCATCTTCAAACTCCCCTCTCCTCTCCCCTCCCTCAAGTCCAAATTTTTGCCAGACAGTTCAGTTGTTGGCCTGCGCTTGTTTTTTCCCCACTATTAGATTGTTCGTCTATGTATTTTGGTCTGACTTTATTCAAGTTCAAAAGGCTGTGCCAGTCTTGAATAAAGTTACTCTGTGTTAGGTTTCCTTATGGGAGCAAACATACCCCACTTGTTTACTGTTTATCGTTTTTCTGTTCCCTACCTCATTTCATTTCCGATTTTTGCTTTGATTAAATTGAGGTTATTTGTATTTGTTTCTGTCCGTCTGTGTGTTTGTCTTTTGATCTCCCTTGCATCTTCGGGTGGATCCTCAGGCGTAGGCTCAAAGACTGTCCCTACATTTTATATTATTTGCATAATGTCTTTAGTTTTACAACTTTTTTCCTCCCACACTTTCGTTTGGTTGCATTTACTACTCTTGCTGCTGCTCTGGGGGTGCTATTGGATTCTTTTTTGCACCATGGTGGTGAGAACACCACAGTATTATGGACTGTGGTGTGGTCTCTATTTGACGCCGGGAGCGCAGACACAACCAGCCGTGTCTCCCTGATGAGTCCCGATCCAGCGGGCGAAAGGCCTCGGAGCAGGCAATACAAATATTATCTGCCTTCAAAAGGGATTGCGATGGTTCCCTTATGCAGCTAGTGAAGAGTTTTCATATCTGTAACATAATTTTTTTTGTTTTGTTTTTTTTTTGTTTGGAATTTCTTTCTTTCTTTCTTTCTGCGTACGCAGGCTGATACTCCTGCGGACACTCCCTGTATAGCCAGGCAGTGGAGTTTTGTTGTGTATGACCCTTTTTTATCCCGCCATTAAGGCAGCCATACTCCATCTTCGGGGAATTTTAAATTTCATTTCCCAGTTTCTCCATCTTCAAACTCCCCTCTCCTCCTCCCCTCCCTCAAGTCCAAATCTTTGCCAGACAGTTCAGTTGTTGGCCTGCGCTTGTTTTTCCCCCACTATTAGATTGTTCGTCTATGTATTTTGTCTGACTTTATTCAAGTTCAAAAGGCTGTGCCAGTCTTGAATAAAAGTTACTCGTGTTAGGTTTCCTTATGGGAGCAAAACATACCCATTGTTTATGTTTATCGTTTACTGTTCCCTACCTCATTTCATTTCCGATTTGCTTTGATTAATTGAGGTTATTTGTATTTGTTTCTGTCCGTCTGTGTGTTTGTCTTTTGATCTCCCTTGCATCTTCGGGTGGATCCTCAGGCGTAGGCTCAAAGACTGTCCCCTACATTTATATTATTTGCATAATGTCTTTAGTTTTACAACTTTTTTCCTCCCACACTTTCGTTTGGTTGCATTTACTACTCTTTGCTGGCTGCTCTGGGGGGTGCTATTGGATTCTTTTTTGCACCATGGTGGTGAGAACACCACAGTATTATGGACTGTGGTGTGTCTCTATTTGACGCCGGGAGCGCAGACACAACCACCGTGTCTCCTGATGAGTCCGATCCAGCGGGCGAAAGGCCTCGGAGCAGGCAATAAAAATATATCTGCCTTCAAAAGGGATTGCGATGGTTCCCTTATGCAGCTAGTGAAGAGTTTTCATATCTGTAACATAATTTATTTATTTTTTTTTTTTTTTATATTTCATTTTCCCAGTTTCTCCATTTTCAAACTCCCCTCTCCTCTCCCCTCCCCTCAAGGCCAAATCTTTGCCAGACAGTTCAGTTGTTGGCCTGCGCTTGTTTTTCCCCCACTATTAGATTGTTCGTCTATGTATTTTGTCTGATTTATTCAAGTTTAAAAGGCTGTGCCAGTCTTGACTAAAAGTTACTCTGTGTTAGGTTTCCTTATGGGAGCAAAACATACCCCACTTGTTTACTGTTTGAGGTTGTTGTTTTTGTTACTTTTTTCCCTTCTGCTCTCTACCTGTTCTATCCACTTTAACCCTGATGTTGCCTTTGTGATCAGTTTGATCATGAATGACATAACTTGACTGGATTCCTATTCACTCAGTTAGTTATCACTTTGATAAGTGTTATTATCCTTTCCTCTGCTACCCACTCTCTAACCATCCTCATTCATATCTTTGTGCCATTTTTCCTGCACATTGGAATCGGTTTACCCGTGAAGAAAACAATCACAGTTAGATTATTATTTTGAAAGGGAATACTGCATCATTCTGTAAGTTTCAGATGGAGCATGTCTGACATTGGTCACTTTGTAAACTGCTGTACATTATGCTTGTTACAATTAAACATTTTGAGAGAGCATTGATGTTCTCTCAATACTCTGTCTCTGCCTCTGTCTTACCACTGTCTTAATCTCCTGTTTTGTCGGTGTTTCTGTGAATGTGCATATGATTGTGTCTGTGCATGTGCATATGATTATGTGTGTGTGTGTGTGTACCTGTGTGTGTGTGTGTGTTGTGTACCTGTGTGTGTACGCACATGCACGGTGCATGCACATAAATTGTTTCACAGCATGTTTGTGTATTTTTCAGCAACTAGTTAGGTCAATTCTGTCACCTAACTTGTTCAGTTCACCTCACCATCTCTGCTGGGTTGTTCTTTGTTGGCCCATGTGCCGTGTGTTCAGTCCTGGCACAGATGTAACAGCCTGGCCTGTGAATGTCAGTAACACTTGATGCATGTTCATATCAGAGCTGATGTGCACACCTGCTGGCAGTACAGAAATGATGTGCAACGTTCTTACTGTATGTGTAGTATGAGTTTCAGAGTATCGGTGGTGTCATACCATGGGAGTCAAAGATAATATCTTGTAACGTGTGTGTGTGTGTGTGTGTGGTGTGTGTGTGTGTGTGTGTGTGTGTGTGTGTGTGATGTTATTTAAAGTGCATTGTGCACAACTTGATCGATTATTTTGCCAGTTCATTTAACCAATATCGTCTTAGAGTCAGCAGGAAAAAAATAACAGTTGGATAGATAGCAGGCTGTATTATATGAAGTAGACAGACAAATTTCACAGTGCTACTGAACAGTGATTCTGTGCCTAATAATAATCTTTAATTTTCTTCTTGACTTTTGCAGGTTATCATGAGTTCAGCTTCCAAACAGAAACCACCACCTCCAGCTCGACCTCCCCTTCCTCACGGAAGTCTGTCGTTTGGGGGAATGACTTTCAAAAACTGGAGAAAGGGGAGGAGGAAGAAGAAAAAGAACTGACTATTACAGACAAGTACAGCAGTCGATTAAATCATCCAGGGGTTACTACCTCTGTCCCAGATAGCCCACGAAATACAGATGTATTAAGACAGGCTCAGCAACAGAAAAAGAAGGAGGAGTTTTAACACTTATCCAGAAGAAAGGCAACAAATCAGTGCTTGAATATAAAGAGTTGTTGTCAGGTTTGAAGGGTAAAATCCAAGAAAAAATTTCCAAAACCATTGAAGATTTTTCAAGTGACTCAAGCGCGGCTGGTTCGGACTCATCCAGCAAGAAATTGAGTGCAGCCTCAACCTCCACTGAAAACAGTAAAGAACATGCCATGAAAACATCAATTAGAAAACTGCCGAAAGTCTAGCACTGATCCGTTTATCAGACCACCTTTGCCTGTTGTAGGACGTGCTAGAAGTGAAGAGAAACAGGATTCTGCAGAGAAACACACCGCCTCCATCTGTCGAGCTCAGTTTGATTACAGATGAAGTCAGTGGTGAGGAAAACATAGTTGTCATGGACACACACCCACCCAGCAGTCATCTGAAGCTATAGACACTATGACTAATCCTGAGGTCCGTTGTCGCTCCAGACATTCTAAGGAGAAAGAATCAGCAAGATCTGGTTTCACAGAAGGCATGTCAAGTGCTGCAGTTCATTCTGATTCTTCAGGAGACGGCCCGCTACTGGACATCAATAAATAAAGCATCACTTTGGTACAGGCTAAATCTCAAACCCAGACACCTCAGTACAGACTGTTGAAGATATAGCATCAATGAAGTCAAGTCCAGTGTGGTATTTTATCAGTTTGGGTGGTCCTTTGTCTCTACGGCAGCAACTGATGATTGTCATAGTTTGTTTCTGCACATGTTCCATCCTGCCCATCCCTTCCTTCATGTCCGGGATGATAATGGGGTGTGTGTTAACCTCGCTGTGTCTGAGAGTCTATAGCCATGTGATGCATCCGGGACATGTCAAAGAAGTCCCTGCGCTGGTTCCTCTGAGGATCTGCCACCAATGGAAATCCCTGAATTGAAGGAAGAATCTTTCCTTGATGGTATTTATAATGTAAGTATACCCTCCATAAATATATGAGAGTCGGCATTGAAATAAACCAAAATACAATATTTCCTTCAATGTTTTTTTTTTTCAGTTGAATTCACCTAGGACATTATTTTAATCTATTAAGTTCTTAACCATTTAACTACCCACTGACAAAACAATCAGTGCTGGTAACCAATTTCTGTACATGTCTGTGCCAGTGATGAAAGATTCAACCAGCAAGTTTGTCTCTAGTGTACTTTATCAAGTGTAACATGTGACGAATGACATTTTACACTTTTTTTTCTCAAAAGCTTCAGTTTTTGTTAACAGTGTGCAGTAGAAATGAGAACTAGACTTTGTTTTAATTATTTAGGCTGTCTTGACTACTTGATAGTGCTCATCATAAGACAGGAGGGGGAATAAAGTATCTCACTTGGCTTTTTAGTTGAGCTTTTCGATGCCACTCATGTT
Organism: Conus ventricosus; assembly: GCA_018398815.1. Taxonomy (NCBI): domain Eukaryota; kingdom Metazoa; phylum Mollusca; class Gastropoda; order Neogastropoda; family Conidae; genus Conus; species Conus ventricosus. The sequence goes on along the minus strand of JAFLJL010001345.1, from coordinate 6,480 downwards.
ACAAACAGTTACAAAGGTAATGCTGCATGTACTTGTCCCATGACTCACACAGGAATGGCATCTTACTCTCAGAGAACATACTGTACAGGCAACAGAAGACTGAATGGTGCTTACAAAATTAGCAGACTACAGCATTACTGGGTACAAATTTACACATAAAACAGGGCAAAATAAGGCAGATTTTCTATACAGAACAAAACAGACAAGTACATTTTTGACAAGTATGTTGTCTTCAGATGATGTGAACAGAGGACAAAAGTCTCAGAGCAGTACTTCCCTGATGGCAGTCAGCTGATTGCACTATCTGGGGAAGTATCGTTCTGTGTATTTTGTCTGTGTTTGCACACCTGAAGAAGGTATATTTGTCAAAAATTGACTTGTTTGTTTCATGTTGTATATAGAATCTGCTTTACCATACACTTTCTTTTGAGTGTTTATCTGTATTTTGCCTTACATGATGCTTAGCCACTGCATGCTTTGAAAAAGGCCAGCTTTAGCTTCTGCAGGGCCAAGAATTTACGTTTTGGATGAAACTCTTTTTAAATAATGGAAATTGGCGAATCTGTCAGATATGATTGTTCCAGAATTACAACCCAGGACAGATCAAGTTCAGTGTTCTTTCACATCTTTTCAGCACATACATCAATATGCATTTTTTTCATATCGATGCAGAGAATGACTGTGACTGATTGGCCCTTTGCGGTTGTTTGGGCAGTTAACAATTAATTATGAATTGAATTGTGCAGATATATGCATGCAAAATAGTGTGCACACATTCATGTAGACAGTTTTGTGTGCGTGGGCACACGCACACACACACGCACACACAGACACACACACACACACACATGCACACACACGCACACACACACACACACACACACAACACACACACACACACACACATGCACACACACACACACACTGACACACACACACACACACACACACACACAACACACAACACACACACACACACACACACACACAACACACACACTCTTACGTATGCCTGTTACACACCTCTGTCACACATGCCCATCTCCACCTTCCTCTGCCCTTCCCATAACACTAACCCTTCTTCAACCCGTCACTATTGCATACCCTTCCTCACATTTCCTTCTCCGCTGCCCAACCCCATGTCTCCTACATACACATACCCACTCTCCTAACACCGACATTAAGTGTTCTGTTTACAGTTATTTGCCTTTGTGTGTTCTAGGGATGGATGAATGAGACCACCAGCTATAATGCAGAGGAGTACCACATTAGTCAGACGTCCAGCATTTTCGTCACTCTGGAAGGAACAAAACTACTATGAAGAGACCCCAAAAACTCTGTTCCAAGCGGGCCATGCATGATGAAAACATTAATGTTCACAGTTTGTTGAACAGAGGTGTTTTGAGCTGAAGGTGGTCGTGTTTCCCTCCTCCCCCCTGACTCGTGAAGAAACGAGTGTGGAGTAAGAAGTATCCAATCTGCATAGCTGTGATCAAACCAGGATCCAAGATGAAGATTGTGAGCAGCACATCAGTGGATACAGCATTCAAAGATGGTTCTGGTCATGAAACTAGCCTTGAACCCATACCTGAGGAGCAGTGTGACACCAGTGTGTTGTTTCTGTTTGCCCGAACTGGCAGGGAGAAGGAAGAGTGGTTTCACCGCTTCCACGCTGCTACCCAGGAAAAACCTTTGGCCAACGCCATTCTGGAGATGCGAAGAGCCATTGAGCGTCATCGACAGTCACATCAAAGGAAACCCAGCTCTGAAGGTCTGTCACTACAGCGCCATAATTCTGAAGACTCCCAGTCATCCACAGCATCTGATCCTGCAGAAAATGCTGCTAACAGAAGTTTGTATGTTTGCTTCGTGTGAGCTGTTAATGAGTCACTGTCATGTAGAGTGTGAGGAACTGTGGAATGTGTACAATGTGTACATTCAGCAGGGTTGCTGTGTCGCAAATCACACACACACACACACACACACACCACACACACACACACACACACACACACACACACACACACACACAGCCTTGCATGCATCCACACTTGCTTTCACACACTCTCTCACACATATTACAATCACGCATGCATGCACACATCACCACACACAATCACACAAACTAATACAAGTTCTTATGCTCATAAGTGAGAGTCATAAGAGAGTGCATCATTTAGGAGTATCAAAATGATGTGTTTTTAAGCCAGTTTAACAGATTTAAAGGAAGTAGAGCAGTAAAATTGTACCACTGAAAAGGAAGATTCACTAAAGGGTTCAGTTTTATAGGATGAGCAAGAAGCATTGCAAATCGGAACATGACTGAAGCTAGTGTAGGATGATCAAAGTTGGTATGGGAGTGCATGAAGTGTGTAACGTCTAAGGGGTAGTGTCAGTAATGGGACTGAAGGTGGGAGTTGAAACCTTGTACTGAATGCATGCGGACAGTGGTAACCAATGCAGAACAACTGTAGAAGTATTGATGACAACCGATGGGCAGTGAGTTACTAGAGTCCATTCTGGACAGGACAAGAGAACTCACTAGGGTCAGTGTTGCTGGAATTGTCAGGAGATACTAGATGGAACTGATTTTCAAGTTTGCAATTATGCAGTTTTGCCAAGATTGTTTACATTGACAACTCTGAAACAAATGTCACGCAAAGTTTTTCCAAGAAGTAGAATGTCAAAATATACAACAGAATCTTCAATCTTAAGGAAATAAACTCTGTTTGAAGAAATGACTGTAGCTTCAGGTTTGCTATCATCTAATTGCAATTTGTTTTGATTCATCCTCATTTTCACAGAGCAGTAATTTTTCAAGTTGTCAGGATCAAGCAAAGATTTTCCTTGCCGAGGTTTTACATAAGAATGCATTAGAATCTCCAGAATGAACAAGTTGTTAATTTAGTCATACTAGATGGCAACAAAATGTCAAGACAGCCAGAAATAGAGTGGAAGGAGAGGATCAAGTCCCATATTTTCAGTGGAGAAGAGAGAATTGCGCAATGACAAGCTCTTGAATCATGTATGAACTGAGTGATAGACTGACCATGAAACAGGATTTAGTGAAAGCTGGCAAGTGGAGATAAGACTGGGTCAACACTGCTTTGTACGTTACTGATTTTGGCCATGAAATTTAGCAAAACAGTTTGGAAGCTCCACTAGTGGGAAAATTATGGGAAGCGGTGATGTTTTTCTCATTCCAGGCAACTGGTTTGCTACCTGAAACAGATGACCACATAGGAAACCATAATTTTTGACAATATGTTGTTTTAGTATGGTGAATTTATGTATGCCTGTCTGCATGATTGTCCTACAACCTCTGTCCTCGTTCCTCTCTTTCTTTTTCTCTCTCTCTCTGTCCCGTCTTCTCACCCCTATCCCCACCCCTCACCCCCCTCTTCCATTTCAACACTTTCCACTTTTTCTGATTTTGTTCGGATGAACGGTACCTTTCCAGTATTTCAGTTATTGAAGACACCAGGGATCAGCCGAACAGCCGAAACACTTGAACACTATGGTACAAATGCATCAGCTAGGGATGAGAACATTACGTGTATGACTGTTTTTGTACTCCCAGTTCTTAAGGAACAGGGAGTACTTTAGAATGGGAACGAAGAAATGCTGTCTGTATGTGTGTGTGTCTGTCTGTCTGTCTGTGTGTCCGTGGTCAAAATGTGTTCCACTCGCTCCAGACAAAACTACTGGGTTGATCTTTTCTTCTTTATGGAATATCTCAGAAAGTACTTGACCGATCTTTCTGAAAATTTGTAGGTATGTTCATTATGGGTCACGATAATGCCCGATGTTTTAGTTTACCGTTTATAACCGTTACTAACGGCTGTAACGGCCTGTAACAGTTTTCTTCTTTATGGAATATCTCAGAAAGTACTGGCCGACCTTTATGAAAATTAGCAGGTATGTTCATATGGGTCACAGATGATGCCTGATGTTTTAGTTTGCCCCGTTATAGCCGTTACTAACGGTTGTAACGGCCTGTATGGTTTTTCTTCTTTTGGATATCTCAGAAGTACTTGGCCAATTTATAAGCGGTTTGGATGATCTTGTGACAAATCGGATCCTCTGTCCATATATATAAGTGATTGTAATGCTGAAAATGGATTAAACAACCGTTAAAAACCGTTATTCTGCCGTTATTTCTTATATATAGTGGATTTTAATGAAATTTGGTATATAGAAAGGTTATCACACACAAATGGCACTTCTCTATAGTGTTTTAAAATGTGACCGTTAAAAACCGTTATCTTGACATATTGTCGGATTTGGATTAAATTTGATATGTACACAGGCTTTAGCCCAGTGAGGACTAAAATACCGGTTTTCAAAAGTGCATATCGGTTATATAACTGTTAAACCGTTATTTTGCCATTATTTTTTATATATTGGTGGGTTTTAATGAAATTTTGTATATAGAAAGGTTATCACACACAAATGGCACTTCCATGTAGTGTTTCAAAATCTGGCCGTTAAAAACCGTTATTCTTGACATATTGTCCGATTTGGATGAAATTTGGTATGTACACAGGCTTTAGCCCAGTGAGGACTAAATACCGGTTTCAAAAGTGTATATCGGTTATATAACCGATAAACCGTTATTTTGCCGTTATTTTTTATATATTGGTGGATTTTAATGCAATTTTGTATATAGAAAGGTCATCACACACAAATGCACGTCCATGCAGTGGTTTCAAAATCTGACCGTTAAAAACTGTTATTCTTGACATATTGTCCGATTTGGATGAAATTTGGTATAGTACACAGGCTTTAGCCCAGTGAGGACTAAAATACCAGTTTCAAAAGTGTACATTGGTTAAAAACCGTTAAAACCATTATTTTGCCTTTATTTCTTATCTCACAAAGCACTTGGCCGATTTATAAGCGGTTTGGAAAACTGGGAGTTACGTTTATATGCTTCGCATCTTGTTGATTACTCATATACACAACTTATCCATCACATATAAGATGGTAATATTGCAAACCCAGTGAAGAAAATCCACCTGGTGATCAAAAGTTTGACACAACAATTTATTCAACAATGATGCACCAAAGAGACAAAATCCTAAAAAGTGTATACTCAGTTAAATGTGATCTGTGGCGTCAATAACCAAGGCAATAGTAACTAACATCCTTGATCCCTACAACTTTTCATTTAACATAGCTTTCGAAGTAACAATAGGCTTTCAAAGTCATTTAAAAGAAAAACTAACTAGACTAATGGTAATGTTTTCTTAATGTAACAGGCTTATTCCAATGCCTCTAGTGGGCACCTACCCTTTCAACAGATTTGGTTTTTTTTAAGAATATTCATCAATATTTCAAGCAAAGGTTAGGACCTCACTCTTCGGTTTAGAGTCTTGCTGTTTCCTGGAATGGATTTAAAACCAAAAAAAACTACACTGTGATGGGAAATTTATATGTTCATGAATTACCTATTGACCCTTTCCATCCCACCATTTTTTTTTTCTTGACTCGTGCACAACACATTGCACAATTTTAATTATTTCCTCATCACATTCAAGCTCAGTTCAAAATAATGCAAATGGCTTCCATTCCTCTTCAGGAAATACATCCTTACTTCTACTTTCTGTGGAGACAATGTTATGAAGACAATCATGTTGAAGACGGAGGAAGCTAATGTCAATAATGACTTGACGACAAGGATGAAAACAATGACAACAAAAAAGATGACAAGGGGGATGCTGGTAAAGATTATGGTGCAGATGATGACATTGATGAAAAATTATGGTGATTATCAAGATTTTGAATTCACAGTGTTTTAGTAGAGTGATAATGAGTTTTAAATGTAAATGACTTTTCACGTTTACTTCACAACAACACAGTCTGATGTCACAATGATCTGACTGACGACCAAGACAGGAATTGGTATTGCCCAACAAGGTGCAGAGGTGCCTGTTTACCATAGGTTATTCAGCACAAGAGATCACACTGACAGAGGCTATGGAGGTGAAAAAGAGGCACTCCGTACACACCAACAAAAAAGACATCTCACCCAGCCACCAAACAGATCGATGTAAACAAAATACTGGAAAGTCCTCGATTCCTGAACATGCAGTGGATTGGGAGAAAACCAGTGACTGGCACTCTTTTTGTGCATTGCAGCTATGCTAGGAGACTGTAAGGACTGTTTACATATTACTGAACACCAGTTTCCTGTTTGATTCTCTCAATATGGACACAACCACCAAGGGCAGATTGAAAATACAACACTAATATGCACATAAATTAGTAACATACATTGTACCACACAACTCAACTGACACAGTATAACCTGATGAACAAATGATTCATCACTAAATGTTTATCTGACATATTATGCTGTCAAATAGACACTATACTGAAAACAGATATGTCCCCTTGGATCACAAAGCAAAACAGTGAAAACCTATTATTAACACAGTAAGAAATTTTGATAACAATTTAAAATACTCTGTGGTTTTC
>JAFLJL010001344.1:30000-32500 GCA_018398815.1 Conus ventricosus | reverse complement strand
CTTTATCACGAAAGATTTCTTCTCTCTCCCACATAACATTGTTGTTGTTTTTCTACAGTTGTTTTCATACTACACTTATTTCCCTTTCTAAAACACATCGTGTTCCTTTCTCAACACATATTTCCTTTTTCTCGCAACAGATTTTTTCTTTGCTGAACAATTAAGTAGTGGGGAAAACAAGTGCAGGTTAACTATTCTTCCATCATTATGATAATGACTTGGCAAAGATTTGGAGAGGGGAAAAATATCAAAAGGGGAGGGGGTTGTTGAAGAAGAAGAAAATGTGTACTGTAAATAGGAAAACCTTTCACTAGCTGCATAAGGGAACCATCGCAATTCCTGTCAAAGGCACATCTTTATGTATCGCCTGCTCCTAGGCCTTTCGTCCGCTGGATCGGACTCATCAGGAGACACGGCTGATTGTGTCTGTTCTCTTGGCGTCAAATAGAGACACACCACAGTCCGTAATTCTGTGGTGTTCTCATCACCAAGGGTTCAAAAAAAAGAATCCAACAGCACCCCCAAAGCAGCCAGCGAAAGGTAGTAGAATAAAACAAAATGACAGTGTAGAGTGGAAAAAAGTTGCTGAAAAACTAAAAACACTATGCAAACAGCGTAAAATGTAGGGGACAATCTTAGAGCCTATGCTTGAGGATCCATTTAAGGATGCAAGGGAGATCAAAAGATATGGAACAGTCTGAGTGGTCAGCTCTGCTGTTCAATAACCCAAGCATTGTCAGCGGCTAAGAATTGTGCAGAACAACCGTTACTTGGATCTCCTAAGAGATGCAATCGCCCACCGATTGACCAAACAATACAGTGCTGAACAATTAAGTAGTGGGGGAAAACAAGTGCAGGTTAACAATTCTTCCATCATTATGATAATGACCTGGCAAAGATTTGGAGAGGGGAAAAATATCAAAAGGGGTAGGGGGGGGGGGGGGGTTGTTGAAGAAGAAAAATGTGTACTGTAATAGGAAAACCTTTCACTAGCTGCATAAGGGAACCATCGCAATTCCTGTCAAAGGCACATCTTTATGTATCGCCTGCTCCAGGCCTTTCGTCCGCTGGATCGGACTCATCAGGGAGACACGGCTGATTGTGTCTGTTCTCTTGGCGTCAAATAGAGACACGCCACAGTCCGTAATTCTGTGGTGTTCTCATCACCAAGGGTTCAAAAAAAGAATCCAACAGCACCCCCAAAGCAGCCAGCGAAAGGTAGTAGAATAAAACAAAATGACAGTGTAGAGTGGAAAAAAGTTGCTGAAAAACTAAAAACACTATGCAAACAGCGTAAAATGTAGGATTTTTTCTTTCTGAAAAAAAATATTTCGTCTTTCTCGTTACATTCCTACTTTCTCACAAAGACATTTTTCCTTTCTCAAATCACTTTTTTTTTACTTCCGCACAACACATTTCTTTGGTTTTTTTTATAACATTTATTCTTTCTCATCTCGAACTTCTTTTTCATCACCCTCTTTTTTCCTCACATTTTTTTTCTTCTGAAAACACATTTTCTTTGTCATAGCATATTTCTTCTTTGTTTAAACGCTTTTTTCTACCTCAAAACGTATTTATCCATATTACAACCAATTTCTCTTTTTTCTCATTATGTACAACCCCTCCACTATCCCCCCCCCCTCCCCACTATAAATTTTCTTTTTCACACAACACATTCTTTCATTCTCAGAAGCCACTTCTCTTCACCTCACTTGTCCAGTGTGAGTGTGTTATTCACTGCAATCTAGTTGTCTTTGGTTAGGCTGAATACAATACCTCTACACTATCGTGTGGTGGAAATCCCGCCTCACGCACGCTTACGGGGTTTTCTTGTCAAGAACAAATGACTGGTCCTGTCTTCACTGCTCGAGAGTCTGTCGCAGCTGCCGCTGTTAGAAATACTATTGCTGCTTTAACTATTGTTGTTCTTGTTGCTGTTGTTGTTGTTGTTGTTGCTGCTGCTGCTGCTGCTGCTGCTGCTGCTGCTGCTGCTGATAACGATGATGCTGCTGCTACTGATGCTATTGCTGCTGCTGCTACAACTACTGTTGTTCCTTTTGCTGCTACAACTACTGTTGTTGCTTCTGCTGTTGTTGTTGTTGCTGCAGCTGCTGCTGCTATTCCTGCTACTACTACTACTACTACTACTACTACTACTACTACTACTACTACTACTACTACTACTACTACGATTATTATTACCACTGCCATTACTGTAACTACTGCTGCTATTAGCATCCCACTCCTGCTCCCTCTACTGCTGTTGCTGCGTATGTCCTACCAACGTTGCTGCCACTGTTGCTTTGGCTGCAGCTGCTGCTGCCCAGTCCTGCCATTACTATGTTCCCTTACTTGCAGTGGTGTCGTAATACACTGCGTTTCCAACACTGTCCTCGTCCAGCTCCGCCATGGAAGTGACGTAATTGATGTCCTCATCGCTGGAGATGGGCACGTAATCACTCCGGATCTTGATTTGGGTCGTGTCATTAGAGAGACAGAT
>JAFLJL010001344.1:22500-25000 GCA_018398815.1 Conus ventricosus | reverse complement strand
GGATATTGTTGATGAATATGAAATGAAATGATGACGATGATGACGATGATGATGATGATGATGATGATGATGATGATGATGATAACGATGATGATGAAAATGATGATGATCATGACGACGATGATGATGATGATGATGATGATGATCATGATCACGATGATGATCAAGATCATGATCATGATCATGATCATGATTGTGATGATGATGATGATGATGATGATGATGATGGTGGTGGTGATGACGATGATGATAACGATGACAACCCCATTCAAACACTTACGTTATCACAGTATCCAAACTTCATCTGTTCCACTCCATTGGAGGGCAGTGAAGGTTCAAGGTTACGACTCCGGAAGCTGAGGGCGCCAGCTCTGCGTAAAGGGCGATAACCCCATATCGCTTCGAAGTCGTCGTTCCAGAACCAGTCGTTGTACCGGTCAAAGTAACAGTTGGTCAGTCTCACCGGACCTTCGGCAAAACCAACCGCTGTCAATGACGTCTCCCTGCAGGCAGACACCATCGCTGTATAATACACACTCGTTTCATTGGCTGTTGTGGTCATTTTGTAATGCTCTATGCGTGCGATATGTCTGCTTTCATCAACTTTCAGAATATTCTGTCATTTAATTTCCCCCATAATTTGACCAGCACGTTGGTCGAATACACATGTTAGACATTTGTCAAATCATGTCCACAGAATCTTTGTCTTTAAAACTTTTGTCTTATTTCTAAACTTTTACTTGCCCAACCAGCTGTCAATCCTACACACTGCGTAGCGGACACACTGTGGCGTATATGACAAGTCCGCAAGCAGTGACGCCTCCTTGGTGAAACTGAAAGCGGAATTGAAAACTGAAGTCACTTAATGTGTAACTTCATGTGGTAGTCATCTCCGTCAAGGAGTTTATACTTTCCTCATTCACGTCTCATGGTTGGGTGGCTGGTTTGTTTGTCTGTCTAGAAATAGGGGGAAGGTGGAAGGGAAGCTGCGGGGGTAGGGGCAGGGGGGACGACCCTTCCCTACTTTAAGTAATTCAGAAGAAAGACGACATATGCCCAAGAACAAACCCCTTGTATGTTGTGAGGATCCCAAGGCTGATTCAGATCAGAAAGCGGGTGTATGTGTTGAGCAACAATTTTTACCAGAGATTTTCCTCGAACCATGAACAATGTCAAGCTTACTGTTTCAGCTTCAGTTTCACGAAGAAGACGTCACTGCGTGTGGACCAATCCATTTACGCTGTGCTCCTCTCTTACCCATGGGTAACCAAAGCACGAGTTCTCGTGTACCCCTACTGGGCTCCAACTCAGATCAACGAAACATCCCCTCTCTTTTTGATGAGACAAAGTGGTGGGGAAAGGCCTGCCAAAGCAAGAACCGACGGAAGTTTGCTGAAGTCATAAATCATTTTCTGTCACATCGAAGTGTTTTTCGTTTATTTCAAGTGTTTTTAACTTATTCGTTACTTTTTCTTTACCCGGGGATAATAAACAAAAGCCAATGCCTGGCTGCCTCAGCTTGGCAGTAGTAATGAATAAAGGACATCAATAGATTGTTCATTTTCCTATTAATACCATGTACAAGTTTAAAAGAGTTGCTTACTGTTGTCGCAGTTTGTTTGTTTGTTTATTTGTTCGTTCGTTTTAGAAGGTACGGTTGCACCACATGACTAATATTCTCTGACAGCCCTGGAAAGGCTCTGTGTTGTTGGCTGGGCTCATAATAAATCAATACATACATATATACATACATACATACATGCATACATACATACATACATACATACATACATACATACATACATACATACATACACATATACATACATACATACACATATACATACATGCATGCATTCATACATACATACATACATACATACATACATACATACATACATACATACACATATACATACATGCATGCATTCATACATACATAACTAAGAAACTAATTGATTAACTAACTAACTAACTAACTGACTGACTGACTAACTGACTAACTAACTAACTAATGTAAATAAAGCAAAGTGTTTTAAATTCAGGTGTGGAGAAAAACAAACACACTACTGACGGATTGTTGTTGGCGATGGAGCGGTCGAAGTGGTGTGTGGGGTAGGGTCCCTCGCCGTACACCGCTGACCGGTTGGTGTAGAGGAATGGCTGACCCTTGTTGGCCGTCTCCCCCACAAACAGACAGTCGGACACCTCCACTGACGTGTTTCCGCCGGAACTGGCCGCAGCGAACGCCATGGGAGAATCGGCTAACCTGACAGGAGCAAAGTATGGAAGGCAGCGGGAGTCAAATGGTCACAATGGCTGTTATGATTAGAAGGGGAAAAAAATCATAATTTTCTCCGTAAAGAAAAGGGTTATTATGATGTCATGAATATGATTTTTACGGCCTTTGCTGTTGAAACATCACATAGTGAGTTAAGAGAAATAAGATGATATATGAATTATTTGTTATATGACCACAGTTGAAAAACAAAGTCACCTT
>JAFLJL010001344.1:0-20000 GCA_018398815.1 Conus ventricosus | reverse complement strand
AGAAGAGCTTGAAGGAGCAGGTTCTTTACTCCCTAGACAACGTCAAGAACTATTGCGAGAAAGAATTCAATCATTCTATAGAAGCATAGGACGAGAGCTACCAGGCGTGCTTGATCCTAACGATTTTGAGGAAGATGGTGGGCATTTGTATATAAGAACTGGTGCAGGGGGCCGTGTAAAAGCTACTTCAACGCAAAACCCAAACAAGTTTTTAAAACTAAGCACAATTAGGCGAAAACTCCCTATTGCTAAGGCAGAACAATTAAACCTTTTAGAGCTTAGAGCTGAAGCCGTTAGTCGTTTACAGAACTTTAGGCAAGAGTTGCCAACACAATCTAAAATACAAAACATTCCTCTTCAAGATTTAACTCAAGAAGCAGATGAACTAATAGCAGAAATTGAAACGAGTTTAAGTGAGGAGACAGTCAGAAAAACATTAGAAACAATTGACGATTCTGAACCCATGGTGAAATTGAGGCTCTTAGGAGTGAAAACGACAGGCTTAGGCGCGAACTTGAGGGTATTAAGAATGCTCTTACAACTGTAAGGGAGGAACTAGCGCTCAATCTAGGAAAACTTGGCAAGATAGAGAGAGAGATAGAAGAAGAAAAAAATAAACTGGCTGATGCAGATGATAACAATTTAGGGCGAGAAGAAAAGGCTAGAATACAGCAGAAAATACAAGATTTAAGGTTGCTAAGGAAAGCCAGGTTAGAAGTGCTGTCTACTAACAGAGCGCAGCTAGCATCACAAACAAGCAGAATTAAAGAAACTATAGACAGAATGCTTTATGAAAATACTACGCTGGCAGAAAGAATAAGGACTCTGTTCAGGGAACAGGGGATTACAATAGTTAGCATACTAACAGCTGTTGGGTTTGCTATCTCTACACTCGTTTATGCTTTAACAGGTGGTGCGCCAACAGGGTCAGTAGCGCCTCCAACACCTCAGCCTGGTAAAAGTTGGATTAGAAAACATTACATCATCTAGCAAACTTATTAAAGAAGTTAGCTGTCAAAGCGCTTGATGCTCTGCCTGGCATAATAGGCAGTGTTGTTAGTTGGGTTTTGTCTACTATAGGTAAGGTGGCTGGTTATATGGCTGACCATCTGTGGACGTTAGGAGTGTTAGCTGTTGGATTAATGTTTAGTGAAAAATAGTATGGCCAATCCAGTAAAAGTTAAAAACACAACAAGGGCTGTCTTTTCGCTAGTGTGACTGTCAGTGCGAGGCAGATCAACAGGCGGTGTGCTTTCCGGGCTGCTTTCTGGCTGTGGGACGCTTATAACTGGATCGCGTTCTTCAGGGCTAGGTACTTTTTTTAAAATGGATGGTGCAGGCCTTGTGTTTAAGCCTTGATTGTGCCCTAAGTTTTGGTTGTCTCCAGCTATGAGGATTTCATTGTTATAATTCTGTAACATGCCAATCTGCAGTCTAAGGTCAGAGGGTAGCATGTATAATCCATGGCCTACAACAAAGTCAACCTTTGACCTAGCATGTGCAAGAACGTCTTGATACCTTTGTATGCTGGCAGGCAAATCAACAGCAGAGTTAATAGCATCTTCTAAATTAGCTAGAAATTGTTTTCTGGCATCAAAGCCTGTAGATTGATCTACTATGCTAGACTTAGTCTGTGCTTGTGCTCCTAATAGACACCAAACGTATGTCCGTATGGAGTCATTAAGTCTTTGCACTCCTGGCATTGTTAGGCCTTCACTTTCATCTAAGATAAATGTTGCCCAAGCATTAGGATGTTTTTGTTCAATTGACCCTAATCGAACTTGTTTGTTTGGTTGAAAAGAGGTGTGGCCAGGCCAGTAGTCATAAGTATATTCTCTTTTTACACCCCACAAATATAATGTGCCTAACCCATGATTGCGGTCTAACTTTTGTCTAAAGTCAGTTGAAGGATTAATGTTAAATTCGTTGCAGATTCTTTCATATGCATTATTGTCCATTGGGCTTTTAAACGGATTAAACGCGTTGTCGCTTGGAAGGGGCACTTGTAGTTCAGTTAGTATTCGTCTGTACTGGTAATAAACATGAAAGTTATATACTGACCTTACTAAAAGATTGGGGTGGTTTAAATGGTTTGCATATGAAACACCGCAGCCAGTAGTTGCGCAGTAAATGGCAAAATTTAACTGATTCTGGTAAAACGTCATAGGGCGGGATGACCATGCTGATGGCACTCTGTCGCTCTTTATTGGCGGATTTAAATATTTAGTTAGCGGGTTTACAAGTCTAACCCGGAAGCCGTATGATCCATCTACTGCAATGGTTAAATTGCTGAAGTCAAAAGATTTGGGGTTATAAAACGCTCCTACATTGTAAGTGGCACTTTCGTTATATTTAAAAGGTTCCATTTTTAAATAGTTTTTTAAAATAGTTATAAAAAAGATGTACATCTATATAACCAAGCAAAACGAGCGTGTGTTCTTAACGTACCCAATTAATAATAGGTTAGGCAATTATAGGGTTGCTCTTAGAGAACTTGGGTTTAAAGTTAAGTGGGTTAACATATCTGAAGAGACTCAAAATAACTGGATTAATGTTAATAACGAACAAGGCAGTCAAGTAAACCATATACAAATACCAAACGGTTATTACAACTTTTGTTCTTTAAAAGAAGTACTTAACGAATTTGGCATATTGCTAACAATCAACGAAGCAAGCCTCAGAATTACTATACATTTCCCACTAGAAGAAAGAAGGGAGTACGCTTTTCCTAGAGGGCTTGCTCGAATCTTGGGCTCCACAGTAGCGAAAGATCTTATAAATTTAGTATACAAAAAGATGCCTATCAATTTGAAGGTAATGAACCAACTGATTTTCTCATGAACCCAATGTTGTATGTCCATTTAGATGAGTTAAGAACAGATACTAATTTATTCGAGGGCTATCCATCTACAATTCTAAGAGTGCTGCCGTCAATTAAGGCGGGGTTTTGCGATTATCAGTTATATAGGTTTGACGGAAACAGCCAATTTAAAGAATTAATTGAGGGGCCTATAAATTCATTGGATGTAAAAATAACTAATCAAGATGGAAGGCTAGTTGTTTGTTCTGATTTATTAATGGTGCTGGAAGTAGAAGAGCGTACTGTAAACCATTAAATTTTTATGCCTTGGAGAGAATGTAAATATGTTTGTTCACAATCACCCCATCTTACCTTGCACGTAAGCCCCCATTTTAATGTACCGATTACGTCAATTTTTGCTGTTTTTGCATGTTAAGTTTGGTTGTAAAACAGGTGTTAATTTTGGTCAAAAGTGACATGAGATGAACGTGATTTGTATGTGAAAAGGGGGGTTTTCGTGCAAAATATGATGGGTGAGCTTGAACAAACATATTTACCTTCTCTTGACTTCTTCAGACTGAGGCTCTGCAACGCTTCCTCCAGCTCTTTCTCTGTGAAAGCTGTGATCATGACTTCCTCTTGGGGCTCTTCCTCATGAAGTTCACCTTGGGCCCTGTGCACTGCAGCTCTATGTTTGTTTGGAGTAACCCACGTTGTTCTCAAATCTGTTGACGAGTGAGTAACATTACCTTTTGTTTGGAGTGAGCCACGTCATTGTAACATCAGGATAAAAGTGTGTTGGCTTACCTTCTGGCTGGAGTGAGCCATGTTGTAGAATCAGGTAACAGGGGTCTTTGCTCACCTCTTGGTTGGAGTGAGCGACGTTGTTGTAGAATCGTTTGATGGGGGTGAAGCGGGTGTCAAAGGGTCTCACTCCATCCGGCCTTGCAGCCTGGATGGGCTTGGACAGACTCAGTGGGGCGTCGGCAAATGTGAACCTGAACCCAGAGTTCTAACACACACACACACACACACACACACACACACACACACACACACACACACACACAAACGCGCGCGCATGCACACACACAAGCACACACGCACGCGCGCGCGCGCGCACGCACGCACACACACACACACACACACACACACACACACACACACACACACATACACACACACACGCACGCACGCACGCACGCACGCACGCACGCACGCACGCACACACACACATACACATCTTAAAGTACTGATTCTTACATTAACTGACAGCGAATGGGATAATATTTTTAAATAGTGGAGGCATTCTGGTTTTACTCTTGTCAACGCCATGAGTGAAGATGCCGACTTTTCTGGGGGGAATATCTCCACGAAAAAAAAAAAGTAGGAAGCCAGGCACCGCTAAGGGTTTCAGATCCGTCATTGTAGGACATGTTCTGTTGGCAAGAAACACTGACATTAGCCATGACCACTACCTATTGGAGCTAGCAGCGCGCTTGTCCTTAGGACAATAAATAACGAGCAGGAGCATTAAGTAGAGTCTGCCTCTGGTATAAGAGTATCTGGCCACATGTGATTTCGTGCCTCTCGTCGATGTTTCTAATGAGAACGTCAACCTAGAGACATTTCTCTTGCCGTCAGTACCTGCTTTTAAAGTCAGACAGATTCATGTCTGTTCCAGGGTCCCGCGGTCTCTGAAGTGAACGTCAACGGTGTGGTCACCCTCTCCACACCCCCTTCTTCCCTAACCGAGGTGTACAAGCACAGAATGACCATTGGCAATAACCTCGCCCCTACTGGATTCTTTGGCTGGCGGCTATTAGCAGACCCAGGTACTCGAATATGGAGTAGGTTGTGTGTCCTGTTTGGGTTTTGAGGATTTACGTTTAGAGAACCGATTGGCTCTGCAGGCTCCCTCCTATGGCACAGCTTGAGAAACGCTGGTGTTAAACCCCGGACAAGTTAGTGAACCAAGCAAATGATCCGTCCAGTTTACATCTATGGCCAGAAAGCGCTTCTCTGTAAAGCAGATACCAGGACGCACGAAGTCCGAGCTTTCCCCGCCAGTTTTGCTTATATTACCGCCTGAATTGTGTTATGGTTTGCACGTTTTAAAGGAAATTGGGGACTGATCTGTTCTGCTCCATTTTAGTCCAGGCAGTATAATCCCATTTTAACCTCACTGCTAGTTTTGGGGCGTTTGAGGTCTTGTTCGTGAGCGTGTTCATCCGACCATCTTTTCGTTATTCAGGCATTTGTTTAGACAAGTAAGTGTGAGAAAAAAAGAGAGAATTGTCATACTAAAAGTAGTTTCATGAAATATCAGTCAAAACACATGGACGTCCTTCCATTCCCCTATTTGACTTCCGGGAAAGGTGCGGAAACTGATCTGAGATCTCACAAGTGGAAGAGACGTATGTGTCAAGCGTGACTTCTCCTGCGATTTTAGCGGGTATCTTGAGGCATGGTTAGTTCCCTTTTTGTTAATCCTGGCGTTCCTAATTAGCCTACATGGCGATGATTCAAAGTGGGAACGAGAAATTTTTGTTTAGACAGACAAGTATTTTGTAAAACTGCTTTCACTGGGAAAATTACTATTGTTGATCAAATGCGCTATGGGTGTATTTTCAACAACAACAAAAAACAAAACAAAAAAGCAAAAAAGAAATACGAGCCAAATAAAAAAAGAGAATATGAACCATTTATAGACGCTGGGATGGGAGAATAAACGATCAACTATGTCAACAGCACAGACAACAGTGACACAAAACACTGGTATTGTAATACCACCGTCTAAACTATCCCTCCCCCACCCCCCATTTCCACCCCGCTCCCCCTTTCTCTGTCTGTCTGTCTGTCTCCTCTCTCTCTCTCTCTCTCTCTCTCTCTCTCTCTCTCTCTCTCTCCCTTGCTCATCTGTTGACTCCTACAGCATGCCTTTTAAAGTATTATAACTAACAAAAACACAGACACCACGAACAAAAGCTACAACAAAAACTTTTGACACAGTTCCACAACATTATATAATGCCATTTGAAATCAAGAAGAAGAAAAAAACATGCCTATAACCGTACGACATGCTGGAACTGTATTGTGCAGAAGCATTGCTTACAGATCTGTCCCTATCCCTCTTTCACCACCATCACCATTTCCCCACCCCACCCCCACAACCTACCCTCCCGGTTTCCACCCCCTCGGTAGCTCCCAGTCTCCCGCTTCTTGTTCAAAGCTTCTGTCGTTCCACGTCAAAGCAGAGTTACAAAAAGTACGTCATCAAAAACTTACGTCAGAGCCGGCAGCCACATTGTCTTCAAGTAGTCCCTGAGCCAAGAGGTGAAACCCTCCCCCCTAGTGGGGAATTTTGCAGACAGTGATTTTTGTGAAGCTGGGGACATGCCATTTTGATTTCTGCTTGTTTGCCAGCTGGACTCTGCTGGGTGTGGCTGCAGCAGTTGGTCAAAGTTACCATGTCAAACAAAAACACCGATCAGACCATCATATCAACAAGTTCATTTTCTCATCGTATTGGCCAATGGTGGCAGTACAATTATGTGCTGCAGGCTTCACGAGTGTCCCTGTATTCTGAAAACACTTTATACTCTTCCAGATTGGACGATCTCGTATCTGTGGCCTGTTGTTTTCCGATCCGCGCTGTCATTTTACGCAAAATGTGAAGGTTTCAACTTCCATACAAGAAAAGTAGCAATCACAAGTACTGTGTTTTGTGTATTTAATGTAAGAACAAAGTACCAAGATCATTTACAGCAACGTTCAAGATTCTAGAGCAATTTAGTAGATGATGATGACAGATATGCTACCCCTACCCCTAAATGAAAAAAAACAAAACGGCACAAACTACCCATGTAGTTTTGAATTACTAGCAAAGTACTTTTTATTTCTTAGCTGGTTATTCCTATGAAAAGATCCCTCTGAAATGGTATTAGGCTTCATATCCACAGTTCAGCATGGTTGTAGCATTGAGGTTCCTGTATATTGCATCATTTAACTGTCTTTGAGGTGTTCACTTCTTCATTTCCTTTCGAATTCTCACTGTTCCGCTGTGGGAATTTTCTAAAACAGAATACAATGTATGATTGTTTTGAAGAAAATGAACATGTTTCAACTAAATAATTATTATCTCTAAGCCTTAGATTAGGGATAAAAAGTATAACGAAACACAGCTCTTTGGCAGACACACTCCTATAGTGCCTTTCATAACAAAATCAGAACAGCTTTTCTTTATAGCATGTCTGAGAAGAAAGTCATCTCAAGCATCAAATCATTCTTATCAAAGAGAAAGGTGCTAAATGAAACATGGATAAAAATGGTACTCTTTGTGAACTTTCAGCACCTTTTTGACAAGATAAAAAGGTCTTGAAAAACAGCAGCTGTAACCGTGAATTGCTGTCAGTCGTTCATTATTGGCAGAAAACAGAGGATGTGCTCTAGCTGCTACTCATTGTCAATGAACACAAAGTCAGTGTCAAAGTCAGTCAAGCTGAACGAATCTGGTGCATCATCAACTTCTGGGGCAGGCGGATTCTCCACTAGGACATCCACAAGCTCTGCAGGCATGAGAAGGCCATGTGTCCATGTCACTTCAAGTCCTTCAGATGTCTTTTGCCATCCATGACCCTCTGGTGATGGGATGTGTGGCTTTGGCTCCTGAGAATGGTTCCATATGTGTGTCTGGTAGTTCACTCTCTCAATGTGCATGAGCAGAGAATCTCTGCATGGTGGCAACAGACCCATGTCCATACCATCGTAACAGGTCAGCAGTTCTTCACTGGTGTTGAATCGCTCTAGAAATTTCTCATATCGAAGCTTGTTGATGTCTTTGGTGCATGAACCCCGACCTCTGTACAAGACACAGGTGAACTCTTCAAGTTCATTCATAACGGTTGGGTGAATTTGGGCCATGACACCAAGCTGAGCAAATGTTCTGATATACTCAGGATGCTGTTTGAGGGTCTTGATTGGGGCAATTTTCCCTTTCCTGACAAACGCACTCGTCGTGTCGCATCCGCTGAATGCATGGACAGCAGGTAACACGGAACAGATCTCTTTGCCCACAGTCAGCGCAACGTTCTTGATGTCATTGAGTCTCCGCTTATTTGAGACTCATGTATCAAAGAGAATCTTCTGAGGGATGCTTTCAGCGTACTTGAGAAGAAGGATGAAGACATATGTGTCTGGAGATCTCACAGTGATCGTTGAATCTTCAGAAGAGTTGTCCGCAATATGGAGACAGTGCAGAACTATTTTGGTGTCTGCTTCTTCCTGTGTAGAGGACAGTTCTTCTATGTGCTAAGACAGTGTTTTCTGGCCGTCGGGTGTCGTCAAGCTTGTGCATTTGTCTCCACAGACAAACAGAACTGTTCTGTCCTGAAGTTTGCTGGCATACTTGTCTGTCTTCCATTCTTCAAGAAGGAAGCTAGTGAAGTTCACTTTGTTTTGGTCATTTGACAAAAACTTCTTCCAGTCTCTTGGAACCTTTGTAGAGCTTCCTTTGATCAGATGCACTGATGATGACGGCCCTCGCCTCTCCCTTTCCGATGCCTTGATAGAATCTGGGAGATAGGAATCTGTTACAAAGTCAG
This sequence comes from Conus ventricosus, assembly GCA_018398815.1. Classification (NCBI taxonomy): domain Eukaryota; kingdom Metazoa; phylum Mollusca; class Gastropoda; order Neogastropoda; family Conidae; genus Conus; species Conus ventricosus. Next base: position 11,597 of record JAFLJL010001344.1, on the reverse strand, counting down.
CTCTGGGCTCCTTTGGAAGCTGGTCAAAAAGACTTTCTGCAAGTTCTCCAAATGAGGATGGAAGGGCTGTCTGAGCTTGGAACAAAGCATTTCCGTCAATGACATAGGTGTTGGTGATACGACTTGGCTTTTCTGCAGATGGGACATCTCCTTCAAGAAAGTGTAGCAGCTTTGAAAGTTGAGGATTGCAGCAATGGCGTTGCAGGTGTCGTCTTCACTGTCTGTGATCTGGGAAGGCCTCAGGTCCTTGTGAGAACTGTTGTCTTGGTTGTCCATGCCTGCCCGGTGAAGTGCTGCTTGGTGATAGGTGGCTCTTGCATGACGTGTAATGCACCATCTGTAGTAGGCTGCCCTGTTCCTGCTGAATCCCACAATACCACCAAATGACTTTGCATGACGATTGATTGTCTGTTCGATGGTGATGTCAACAGCCGTTCTTGATGATGGGACATCCGACCTGTTCACGGTGAATCCATTGTTCCGCAACAGATCCTCAGCCCCAGGGTGTGTGGTTGGCAAATTCAGAATGGTGAGGAGATACAAGGCTGTGTACCTGGAATAGTTCTGATGATCATAGCTGAAGAACAGTGTGCACATCTTCTGAAGACTTTCAAGATGGAGATCCAGGTTGTTCTCTTTTGTTGCTTTCTGTAGCTGAAGCATCAACCACACTCTGTCTGTGTACTTCATCCAGAACTGGGGAGTTTTTCCCATTTCACCATTTCGAACTTTCTCTTTGAAGTCTGAGAAGAGAGAGAACATCTTCTTACAGCTGTCATTTTGGAGTACCATCAAGATGTTTTCATTGCAGGGGTTTGGGGCCAGTTTCATCAGTAGAGCTTTTGCTTCTTCATCCAAACAGTCGCCATGTTCAGCCTCAAACCTCCAAAGCAGAAGACGCTCGAGTGTTTCCAGCATCACCTTGTGCACTCGCAACGCCCTGTTGTAGTGTTTGCCGTCCATCACTTTTGAATGGACCCACTGGCACAAACTCCAGACTCGACCAAGATCTCTTCAAAGCCACTGCCTCGCAGACTCTTTCCCAGAGCGCACATGTAAGCGCAGATGGCGTGAAATACGCCTAACCTTACAATCACATCGCCAAATTCTCTTTCGTTCTGCCAGATGATTGCATAGGCCTTTTTTGCAGCTGCAAGATCAAAGGTCAGAATAGTATACTGCTGGCCAACTTCTTCCGATACTTTCTTGGACAACCTGAGAATATGCAGCACTGTAGCATTGTCAGTTATGGGTGCAAAGACAGGAGCCATGTACTCTACTGTCGACTGTTGATTGTTGTCGTCCTTGTCACTGGTCGTCAGAGACACCCATCCTGCCCAAGGTGGCACAGTCTGTGGTCCTTCCTTCTCGAGTGCTCTTAGGCAAATCCACAGCATGTCTGACTGCTGAGCTGTTGCTAGCCGTTGTAGGGAGAGTGACTAATTTGTTATCTAGGCAGCGATTACCCAACCTGATATTTGTTGATCAGTTCTGGGCGCAAAATTCTTGCTGGTAACTTACTTTGACCATTCACCAAATGTGGCACCCAATTCAACAATAATTTTCACCTTCTGATTGTAGGGTGGAAGTGAGGTATCCAATAAACTCTACAATGAATTCATTGTGGTCAAAATAATTGGTCTAACGTCCTCTATCATCTGTCTAGATGGCTTAGGTTAAACGTTGTAATAGTTTTGCCACGAATGACCTTGAAAATGACCTTTGGCCTTTAAAATTACCCTCAAACAGAAAATAAGCACCAGGGATAGATTTCTCACACCCAATAACATGGGATGGAAGGTAATGGTCACATGTCTAGAGCTAATAGAAGCTGAGACAAGATGTTCTCTATATCTCGTGGCGGCCATTTAAAAAGCGGGGGGTACCCAACTTTGAAATTCACCACACCTACACCCAGCAACGGATCACTGGCAAACAACCTGATTTCAGTAGCTTAGATGTTAAGCTTTCCAATGGTACCTGTCTGGAAAATTCCCCACTAGGGGGAGGGGGGGTATAGGACGGCTCATGGACTACAGGGTGTTCTGGGGATGTGTGACCCAGAAGGAGGCCAGACCACTGGAAACAGCACGTGACATTGTGAACAATTATGATGATGTACAAAATGTTGCGTGGTGAAGGGCTGTAATGATGTATACAATATCACATGTCCTTTGTCGTTATAACTATGCTTATATATGTCTGCGATTAGACAAAGAAACGGATATAATGCTCATTAAGGGACTTAAATAATCATTTAATTGTTATTATGAGTGGTAGTAGTGGTAATAGTTGCAGAGGTAGTAGTAGTGGTAACAGTGATGGTAGTAGTAGTAATGGTAGTAGTAAAGATAGTCACAGTAATGACGTTGTGATGATGTTGATAATGACAATGATGATCATTATGATGATGATCATGATGGTTGTGTTTTGTTGTTGCTTTCATTGTCTTATAACCTTGTTTGTAATCATTTGGTAGTCTTTACTTGTAGTTTGTGTGTGTGTGTGTGTGTGTGTGTGTGTGTGTGTGTGTGTGTGTGTGTGTGTGTGTGTTTTAAAATTTGTTACGATTCATTAAAAAGAGAACGAACGGTTATTCGTCTCCTCACGTTGGGATCTGAATGGATGCACAATCTTCATCAGGCAAGAAAAACAACACATTCACAATCTTCATCAGGCAAGAAAAACAACACATTCACAATCTTCATCAGGCAAGAAAAACAACACATTCACAATCTTCATCAGGCAAGAAAAACAACACATTCACAATCTTCATCAGGCAAGAAAAACAACACATTCACAATCTTCATCAGGCAAGAAAAACAACACATTCACAATCTTCATCAGGCAAGAAAAACAACACATTCACAATCTTCATCAGGCAAGAAAAACAACACATTCACAATCTTCATCAGGCAAGAAAAACAACACATTCACAATCTTCATCAGGCAAGAAAAACAACACATTCACAATCTTCATCAGGCAAGAAAAACAACACATTCAAGACAATGAAAACGAGGAACGAACACTCATTTATCTCCTCAACTTCGGCGCAAAATGGATGAGTGCCCAATGTGTGCATCCACTGTGCGCCCTGTTGGGGGAGTTGGGGGATTGTTCGTCCTTCGTTTCTTTTAAGTTTGTTTTGAGTAGTTGCCTCACTTTGAAACTAGATATAGATAAATCAACGTCTTTGCTTAAGAAAATGTATACAGTATCACAAGGTGAAGGACTGTGATAAAGAGACTACACTGAAGAGGAAGAACAAAAAAAGCAGGGACTTATTCCCGTTCAGGTGTCCAATGACACATCCATCTAGACACCGGCACCCTGCACCGTGGGTCCCCTATCTTGTTCCTTCTCAAAACATTGTGATGTGGCATTCTCAGCTAGCCATTGTGGCACATGGTGGCATGATGAACTCGCTGAACTGTGGTGATTTGCCTTCTTCTTCTTCTTCTTCTTATCATTATATTATTATTTTTATTATAATCAATGCTTATATAGCGACTACCTTGGCTAGAGACCATGCTCAAAGCGCTTTACAATCCACACTCGTTTACACAACGGGCTGCCTACCTGGGTAGTGCTGACTGAACAGCTGCCAGTTGGCGCTTCATTCAGTCGTTTCCCGTGTCATCCAGTCAATATCGTTCAATATCGTCAACTATGTTTCCTTACTTCCTTCATTCTTCCATTTCACACACAGGGTGCATAGTATGTGTAACATGTCATCCATACCAACGGCCAAACTGGCTTCTCTTCCGAAAGCTGGTGATGGGATTATACGTGTGTGCAAGATGTTATGCATGCGTTCACACACACGGAACCTCGGCTTAGAGTCTCTTTCGAAGGACTGTATGGGAAGTGGAGTCAGAATCACTGTTAACTTCCGAGGGAAAAATCCCACTGTACCGAAACGGTCCGGCGGAGATTCGAACCCGCAACTCCATCCGGCGCTCCGTCACTGAACTCTTCCGGCCTTCAGTCTCTGTCACTGATCATCTACAAGTCGTGCTCGATGTTGCTTGGACAGCTGACAACCTGTTCCAGATCGTCGCCACCGCCCCACGGATGCCGATCATCATTATCGTCACAGTGTCCGATCGTCGAAACTATGTGGTGGTGGTGGTGTTGAAACTGAGCTGGGCATGTGTGTTATGGTAACGTAGGTGTGCATAACGGTATCGCGGTGGTAAGGAGCGAAGTAGGACCATCTGTTGCGCTGTAGCCTCATGTTACCTGTGCGATGGGTGGTTGGGTCTGGATGCAGGTGACAGACAACGTGTGCTATGACCACCTGGGCCACGGCATCTTCCTGGAGGACAGCGTGGAGCGGAATGTGGTGATCCGCCGCAACCTGATCATCGGCACCCGGCACGGCACCACCCTCCTCTCCGACAGGAGGAGCGACTGGTGTGATCCCCTCCCCCCTGAATTCTGCAAGTGAGTTTGTTCCTCCTTCCTGCCCCCCCCCCCCCCCCCCCCCCCCACCTCCTCACCTCCTCCTACCCTGAGTAATGCGGATGAGTACATCCCCCAGATTTTGGTGAGTGATTGTGTACCTAATCTTTGAATCAGACTCGTGAGTTTGAGCCTCACCCATGGAATCCACCACCATCACCCTTCTCAAAATCTCTCCTCGTCAGTCACTCACTGTGTAGAATTAATTATGGCAATTATTGGAACGGGACTGCTTATAAAGCAGGAATCCTAAAGCAGTTGTTTTGAGCCTACAATCGTAGGATATTCTCGTCCATTCGCTCTCCATCGCAATTCTCCTTTCCCCCGCTTCTTCAACACACACACACACACACACACACACACACACACACACACACACACACACACACACACACACACACACATGACGTTAAATTAGGGAACGAACGAACACACACACACACACACACACACACACACACACACACACACACACACACACACACACACACACGCACACACACACACACACACACACACACCGAAACAAACAAGCATAAGCGCGCATACACACACAGACAGGTAAGCAGACAAACAGACCGACAAACTGACAGACTGTAAAACGCACACACACACGGTCACGCATGCACATACACACGTGCACGTGCGCGCACACACTTACAATGGGGGTGGGGGGATAGAAGGAGGGGGGGGGGGGGGTTCCATCGCAGATTAGAAGTGAAGCTGCAACACAAGGGAGTGCTTTTGGCCCTGGAAAACTAACCAGGAAAGCTTCCGTTTCACCATTGTTAAGCCTCAACTTGTTTTCAAGCGACCAATACCCAGCGATAGAGACCCTTAGTCAGGAGATTTACATTCACTACACACACACACACAAAAAAGACAACCAATGTTAGGGAGGCACTGAAGGCCTGACCAGTGCATTGGGCAAATGCGTGGGTCAGACATCCGCTAAGTTGTAGCCACGAGACCCTCTTCTTCAACTCTCTCATTTTAGTTGTTAATTCATGCATCCATCAGCTTAAAATCATGCATAGTGAGGTCTCAAAACTTAGCGGATGTGGCGTAGCGTATTTGGACTAGTCTGCACGCAGTGACGCCTCCTTGACGAAACTGAAACTGAACTTCGCATCCAGTTACGGGACAACTCTTGAGCGTCTAAACGGAGTGTCATTGGAAATTATCTGATGAGAAACTGAATCTGAAACTGATGAGACAAAGAGTTAGTTTAAAGACCATGAGAAAGGGGATGGTTCTAAATCATAAAGAACACAGGTCTAAGGTCAGAGCCCTGTGGAACAGGGAAGAGCAATCTCAGTTGTGTGAAATCTGACACCGTTCACCACGAATGACTGGGATCTATCGGTCAGCTGGGACTCGAATCACTAAAGGGCTGTTCCCGTCACACAGAACTGGAACTGAAGACGTTGCTGCAAAACGGTTGAGCCAAATGTGTCAAAAAGCCGCTGACACGTCAAGTAGATCAAGCACAGGAATTTCTGTTCATGAACCGAAGATCCAGTGCCACCAGGTCCACCACTATCCCCTGGTCACGGCACACGTTGCCTGGACCCAACCAGCAGCTACTGTGATTACAGCAAAAGTTAATCATTATTGAACACCCACACTAGGGCCCTCATTCATCTGAGATGGTCATGTCACAGTATGCAACTCACGAACACCTGTGTTATAAGCATGGCCAAGGTCATCACCTACACTTAACACTTGCACAGTCACAAGACAGTCTAAAAGACAGTCTAAAAGAAGCTTCAAACCATGATACGTCCTCGCAATGTAGAACGCGTTCGTTGACTTGCGATATTATAATCTACGACAACAAGAAAAGAAATGAAAAATCCGATTGTAGAACAATAATTGCACCGTGTGGATTGTCCTGACGTCCTCTCTTCATTGTCAGCCTCACCAGATCCTTACAGGAACCAACCTCTGTGTGTTTTGTTCCCAACCGATCCTATTTCCTAATAGACTTGTGTGTACACCCGGTGATTGCCCGCAGCCTCGCCACAGTGGGGCAACGTCCCTGACCTCTGTGTTGTCTGCCGCGTGCAGGGTGATGCATCGCTGGAAGCTGTGGTGGACGGAGTTGTTCCTCAGCCACTGACCAGTGCCGTCCATCAGATGAAGGTGCAAGGGGTAGCTCCCTGCACAGTCCCAAACATGCCGGTCAGAGACGTATGCTCTTTCTCTTGCGTTAGAGAAAGGAGAACACACACACACACACACACACACACACACACACACACACACACACACATACACACACACACACACACACACACACACACACACAAACATACACACACACACACACACACACACACACACACACACACACACACACAGTGAGTAACCCCTTCCATCTCCGTTTGTTAGCTCTCTCCCTCCCCCCACTCCACCCCAACCCCCCTTCGGTTTATCACTTGATTCCACTTATGAGAAAAAGATTTGGCTGAGCGGAGATTATCTTGCGAAGATGATGTCTTGGACACTGTCAAAGCCTACATCTAGATGTTCGTAGAGGAGTTCTTCAGGACTGGTATTGAGGTGTGGCAGTGGCGCCGGTGAAAGTATTTTTAATTCCAATGGTACTATGTTGAAAAATAACAGGTGAAAAGAAATGCTTGCAGATCTCATTTATATTCAGACCAAGAATTTTAAAGAGTTGTCTTCCACGCGTTCAATAATTACATGACTTACGAATAAAACATGTTTTCAGAGGTGAGAAAAGAAAACTAGGTTTCCTTTAATTCACTTTCGCAATGAAAAATGGGTGGAGAAAAAAGTATTCAAATTAACATACAATAGTATAATGATCACGTCCCTTTATGTATCTACATTGATAAACGGGAACTCTTCAAAAGCTAATATTCAAAACCTAACATTCAAATGGAATGAACTCAGCACAAAAGACGGGTTTTGTCTGAAAACAAGGCTCTGATTCCTTTTTTTTAGATTCTCTCTCTCTCTCTCTCTCTCTCTCTCTCTCTCTCTCTCTCTCTCTGCCAAGATATATGCTTTTCAGACTTACCAATTCACTACGGCAATGATTTTGGTTTACGCCCGTTTCCTGTGAAATATACGTTTGTCCCAAAATAATGTTCAGAGGTTTTCAGTGCTTTCCTGTCGATTTATGATGCGCTACAGGCTGACAAACGTGTTTTCTGAAACTAGAATCATGACCACCTGAAAATCACATAGCCGATGAGAACTTGATATGGCCACTTCAAAACCTTGCCACAGTAAAATCTTCGTTCATTCTTAATCTAAAGAAGCATTTTCATTACTTATCAATCTTTGTATAAAGTGTTCATCTTTGCTCCATTAGAGTAGTGTAATCTTACTTTCGCATTTACTTTTTTATTTTATAAATTCTTCATTGCGCAAATTTCAATGTTCATTACTTTCATTTGTAAAATTTCATTTCTCACCGATCTATTTGGTAAGATTTTCATTTCTCATAGCCCGGTCTGCTAAACGTAACATTTGTATTGTTCTTCTCTCCATCTTTTTGTAAACACATCATTTCTCACCAATCTATGTAATGAATTATCGTTTTCTTTAAACCCTTAATTTCTCATGATCTCTTGACTTAAAGCTTCATTTTTCACCGATCTGTTTCGAAACGTTTTCATTATTGATTAGGTTAATTGATCAAATCTTCGTTTTTCATCCATTGACCCAAAGCCACTTTTCTTGTAGAATATATTATAGAAGTCTGGAATTAAAAAAAAAACCAGTAATAATGTTCTCAGTGATAATGCTGGTTTACTAACAAGAAACAACATCACATCTGATAGAAACTTTGTGTTTCGTCATATACATTTCATGCAGTGACGTGTCTGATGAAATAATGTTTCGGCTGGAAACATTGTCATGTGACACAGGTAACAAAACACAAAATATCGGGACTTACCCAACCGTCCTTGTTGTCCCAAGTGATAGAGTTCCACGTGCTGCACGTGATATGCCAGCGTGCCTGGAAACCCCTGTGGTCAGTGTCATGGTTGGTCCTTATATGTTATTGGCATGAACGTTTTATTCTCACAGAACTATACTCTCTCTCTCCTCTCTCTCTCTCTCTCTCTCTCTCTCTGTGTCTCTCTCTCTCTCTCTGTCTGTCTGTCTGTCTCTCTCTCTCTCTCTCTCTCTCTCTCTCTCTCTCTCTCTCTCTCTCTCTCTCTCAGACTTCTGGCGCTTGGAATAGCAGCATTGTTTTAATTCATGTTTGTTGTGGGTTCACTGTTTACGTTATTTGCTTCTTTGCTTTGCACCCCCCCCCTCCACCCCCCCCCCCTCCCATGTCACCAAGGCTGTATAGCTGATGACATTATAAATGTTTAGTGTTCTCTCTCTCTCTCTCTCTCTCTCTCTCTCTCTCTCTCTCTCTCTCTCTCTCTCTCTCTCTTAAAATGTAACCAATGTATAGTTAGTCAGCAGCACAATTGTAATTTCTCAGAATTTAGATAATAAAGTATTCTTGTATCTTGAATAACTAAGTGTGTATGCATGACGACGACTAATCGTGAGACGTTTGACGAATTATAGTTATGGATTGAATGCATATCCGACAAGAGCTTGGAAAGAATGGCAACGAGTGTCGAGGAGGAAACCCTCAAACCAAAACCAGTACGTTCGTTCCCTGGAACCAGCACTATGAAAAAAAAAATTAGCGTGTCAAACACATGAAACTTCGAACTATCTTTATTTCGTGATTATCGGCAGGAATGGTCGTCAATTAGCCAAAGAAATTCAAAGAGGACAACTAAACTAACAAGGCATATAGTCCAGTGGTATCTGTCTTGCAATACATTTATTTTGGCACATGTCTAAGCCAGGCCATGCTACTGCAACTGCTTCTGTCGGTAAGAGTTCTCTTCTACAAAAGCTATGGGCTAATCTAGTCTCTGATGGGTTGGCGGCTGGTAAGATTATTTGTTTATACCTAAGCCGAGCACGGAAGCCTCAATCAGGCAATAAAAACAGACTGTTTTTAGGGCCTAAAACAACAGCGTGTTAACGTTGCAGTAGAGTCTGTCTCCTGGTTCTTTAGACATCTCGTTAACGCTATGATGAATGTTGTTTGTTCCAAGCTTTACAGCTTTCTAACCTTGTAATCAAGGCTGCCTTTTTATGGCATAGACCAAGGTTTGTACTTAAAAAACTGATGGTAGCACACGTCAACTGAGAGGGGGAAAAAACCCATCAATCACCAGTCAATGGGAGGAAATACAATAAAGTTTTCAAACTTAAGAGATCGAGGAAAGACTGTTGAAGCAGCACACTGGCATGTGTGGTTGACTGTGATCGAGAATAACATGCGGTATGAACAGAAAAAGCCCGTTGCTTTGCTCTGCAGGTTCCGCAAGGTCGTTTTCTGCTTAAAAAAAGAAGTTATACAAGGACTATGGCAGTCACAAAATGCAGACTGTTTAGTCTATTTTGAAACACAGAAGACAGAGTCAAAGTCCTCTTAGACGAAACAGAGATTTTTCTGCTGCATAGGACGAGTGACCAGTGGGTATCAAGTGGAAAAGCAGGCTTCAATTTTTCTTGTCAGACCACCGCATGCCACACGCACTAAAGATAACTGCGTTGTAACCACCCGCTGTTGAAGCGAACGCGACGAGAGCACAAATTAAAATGTGAGGAAAATGCACCAGTCTCGAAGTAAACAGAACAAAGAACTCAGCGCCTCGAAGACAATAATCTAGAAGGGAAGTAATAGTAATGGTCAGTCACGACGAAACATGAAAGACGACGACCGGGATTGCACCTCGAGCCAGCTTGATGAGCATAAACGATACCTCCCGCTAGACAAAAGCTTGTTAACGTTGTAATAAAGACTGACTACTTGTTTCTCACACCAAAATTTGTGAATGTTGAAATAAATGCTGTCTTCTTGTTCCTAAGACAAAGTTTGTGAACGCTGTAATAAATGCTGCCTCCTTGTTTCTCAGACCAAAGTTTGTGAATGTTGCAATATGCACTGTCTTCTTGTTCCTCAGACAAAGTTTGTGAATGTTGAAATAAATACTGTCTTCTTGTTCTTCAGACAAAGTTTGTAAATGTTGCAATAAACACTGTCTTCTTGTTCCTAAGACAACATTTGTGAACGTTGTAATAGATACTGTCTTCTTGTTCCTCAGACAAAGTTTGTGAACGTTGTAATAAATGCTGCCTCCTTGTTCATAGAACAAAGTTTGAACATGTTTTAAACAAAGCTGTTTCTAGTTTTCCCTAGACAACATCTTAGTAACGTTGTGATGATGAAGACTGTCTCTTTGTTTCTCAGATCATGTTTGTGAACATTGTGATAAAACAAATCTGTATGCTTGTTTCTATATGAATAGAAAAACAAAATATAACACTTGCTCTCTGACAAAAGAAACAAACAGTGGACTAGAACTTTATTCCACTGAAGGACAAACAGTAGATACAGTCGATGGACACGAAGCTTTATTCTAAGAGAGAATGGACAACATTGCTGTCCATCGGACACGGGGCTGTATTACAAAAGACAAAAGAACATAGTTAAGATAAGCCAAAACAGTAACAGATACATAACGCCTGAAAAGCATAACTGCATTAGGCAACTGCGTTTATTTTCATTCTCTTACTCGTTGTACGTTTAATGTGAGGATAAGGGTGGAGGCTAAGAATCTGGGGAAGAAAACATTAAAAAAAAAAACCTTTTTTTATCGAGCGCGGGGGAAACGGTGAATTTTGCATTTTGAGTAGACTAACTTATGACCTGTCCTTGGCATAGGAAAAACAAATTTTATCTAATATAACAGCATGAAAATTAAATGTTTTACAAATAGGATGGAATGCCAGAGAGAGAAAGAAATAGAATGATACAAAAATGGGAGAGACAGAGTGAGACTCAGAGAGAGAGAGAGAGAGAGAGAGAGAGAGAGAGAGAGGAGACAGACAGACAGACAGACAGACAGACAGGTGAGGAGATAGAAGATACGTAGGTTGACAAACGCTTCACAACTTTGCAATGCTTGTGGCAATACGGTTGCAACACACACACACACACACCATACACACACACACACCGCGCGCGCGCGCGCGCACGCACACACAAACACGCACACACAAACACACA
>JAFLJL010001342.1:123371-154895 GCA_018398815.1 Conus ventricosus | reverse complement strand
AAATATTATCAGCATCAGTAATCTGCATAGGATTCAGCCAACACATCCTCACTTTCTTCGTCTCTCGTCAAAGATGTGCTTGTATATCAGAAAGTCGATCAGCAATGTGAATATGATTTAGCAAGCGCATTATTACTGGTTTCAGTCGTGACTGTAATTATCACAAATTCGATCAGAAGTATGAACACGATGGAGCCAACCCATTACTGTCTACACATCTGTTCTCACCGGTGTCATGCTTGAATTATTCTTGGTGTTATCAGGTGACTTGGTTATGGTTTATTCATAGGTGAGAGTGTCCGGAATGGAAATAAGCAACAGGGCTGAGGTCAGGTGCCCCGAGGTGCCCTGCAGGGAGAAGGGTCAGGAAGGTGGGAAAAACACCACGTTGGAGGCACTGTGGTAGCTCTCTGATGCCACTAAAGTGTTTCAAATAGACCGCTCTGTAAGGCGCGAGGACCAGCATTGAAAGGTATTAATCTTCACAGGTCAGTATGTTAATGTCGCCTCAAAGTGTTGAACACGTTCTTACACGACAGGAGCCATGCCATGAACCTTTCCCTTCATGTTTCTCTTCCTCAGTGAGCCCTTTCCTGTCCGCACATCCAGTGTGTAGACTAGCTTTACATCGGACTTTCCCCATTCCCCTTTTACACTGGCGATTGGCTAGATGAGTTTCCAGTGTGTGGACTAACTTTACATCTGACTTTCCCCATTCCCCTTTTACACTGGCGATTGGCTAGATGAGTTTCTGGCGATTGGCTAGATGAGTTTCTGGCTTTTGATATTGACAACTTGTTCAAATCCCTCGTCTGAATCATCAGCGAAGATGTCCTTGGTCAGACTGTCGCTCGCGCTACGTCGACATACAACCAGACAGACAAACAGAAGTTTCCTCTTTGAATTAACAACCAAACTCTTTACTATTTGAATGAAGTACTTTTTTTTCACCTGTAGTTCGAATTAATAACTATTTCTATGCGCACACGATTTAACGCAAAATATGAACCAGCTCCTCACAGACTCACAAACACTTTTCACTTTACAAACTGGCCCTCAGCAGTCTCTCTCAGCCAACAAATCACCCTTGTCCTCAACAATCTCACCAAATCACCCTTGTCCTCAACAATCTCTCTCAGCCAACAAATCACCCTTGTCCTCAACAATCTCACCAAATCACCCTTGTCCTCAACAATCTCTCTCAGCCAACAAATCACCTTGTCCTCAACAATCTCTCTCAGCCAACAAATCACCCTTGTCCTCAACAATCTCTCTCAGCCAACAAATCACCCTTGTCCTCAACAATCTCACCAAATCACCCTTGCCTCAACAATCTCTCTCAGCCAACAAATCACCCTTGTCCTCAACAATCTCTCTCAGCCAACAAACCACCCAATTATACGGGAGACCTGTTGATGCGGAGATCAACCAACATGACTGTACCCATCCTGCATGCTACCAGAGCCAGATAGTTTTGCTAGTTTATTTCAGATAGGCATATTTTTCAAAACACATGCAAGGTTCCAATAATGAAAGTTTACTGCCAAGTCTGATAACTTTTCCTCAAAAGCACACCCTTGTAACATTTAATGAACTATCATTTCGTGTAAAAATAGTCTGAAAAATCTTATTGATTACTACATAAAAATTCTTTGATTCTTTGTTTTCAGAACTCGGTTGCTGAACTTTTTGGCTTGAGCATAGACTGACTCAGCTAATGCCTCGGCCGTGTCGGCGTCTATTAGAAGACCTGCGACATTTAATCGTAACATCAAAGTCCGAAAACGGATGTCGTTTAGTCGACAAACGAAGCTGTGCTCATTGCAACTTGCCGCAGTAGGGATATGCCTGTACAATAGTAAACACCATTAGGGATGTGCCTGTACAGTAGTAAACACCATTAGGGATGTGCCTGTACAATAGTAAACACCATTAGGGATGTGCCTGTACAATAGTAAACACCATTAGGGATATGCCTGTACAATAGTAAACCATTAGGGATGTGCCTGTACAGTAGTAAACACCATTAGGGATATGCCTGTACAATAGTAAACACCATTAGGGGTGTGCCTGTACAATAGCAAACACCATTAGGGATGTGCCTGTACAATAGTTTGCACCATTAGGGATGTGCTTGTACAATAGTAAACACCATTAGGGATGTGCTTGTACAATAGTAAACACCATTAGGGATGTGCCTGTACAATAGTAAACACCATTAGTGATGTGCCTGTACAATAGTAAACACCATTAGGGATGTGCCTGTACAATAGTAAACACCATTAGGGATGTGCCTGTACAATAGTAAACACCATTAGGGATGTGCCTGTACAATAGTAAACACCATTAGGGATGTGCCTGTACAATAGTAAACACCATTAGGGATGTGCCTGTACAATAGTAAACACCATTAGGGATGTGACTACAATAGTAAACACCATTAGGGATGTGCCTGTACAGTAGTAAACACCATTAGGGATGTGACTACAATAGTAAACACCATTAGGGATATGCCTGTACAATAGTAAACACCATTAGGGGTGTGCCTGTACAATAGTAAACACCATTAGGGATGTGCCTGTACAATAGTAAACACCATTAGGGATGTGCCTGTACAATAGTAAACACCATTAGGGATGTGCCTGTACAGTAGTAAACACCATTAGGGATGTGCCTGTACAATAGTAAACACCATTAGGGATGTGCCTGTACAATAGTAAACACCATTAGGGATGTGACTGTACAGTAGTAAACACCATTAGGGATGTGCCTGTACAATAGTAAACACCATTAGTGATGTGCCTGTACAATAGTAAACACTATTAGAGGTGTGCCTGTACAGTAGTAAACACCATTAGGGGTGTGCCTGTACAATAGTAAACACCATTAGGGATGTGCTTGTACAATAGTAAACACCATTAGGGGTGTGCCTGTACAATAGTAAACACCATTAGGGGTGTGCTTGTACAATAGTAAACACCATTAGGGGTGTGCCTGTACAATAGTAAACACCATTAGGGGTGTGCCTGTACAATAGTAAACACCATTAGGGATATGCCTGTACAGTAGTAAACACCATTTGGGATGTATCTGTACAATAGTAAACACAATTAGGGATGTATCTGTACAATAGTAAACACCATTAGGGATGTGCCTGTACAATAGTAAACACCATTAGGGATGTGCCTGTACAATAGTAAACACCATTAGGGATGTACCTGTACAATAGTAAACACTATTAGGGATGTATAGTGGCGGCCCTGGTTTCTGCGCAAATACAAAAGTACATTCCAGTTCACATGTGTGTGTGTGTGTGTGTGTGTGTGTGTGTGTGTGTGTGTGTGTGTGTGTGTGTGTGCGTGTGTGTGTGTGTTTGTGTGTGTGTCATTCATTTAACGTCTTTCCACTAATCGTGATATTAGACGATAAAAAAAAGGAGTGTGTAAGAGAATAAGTCTAGCGCATGACTGAAAGTTATAGAGTTCCAAGTATGCATGCATGTATGTGTGAATGTGTGTACACATATGGTGCTTAGGCGGTTATTTAAAATATATCTGATTAAAGAAATATGTACATAACTACACTATTAGAAATAATAAACAGAAAAAAACCAATATATATAAAACAACAACAAAATCAGTGAACACCCCCACCCACCCACCCCCTTCCTTTCCTTCCCTCTCTATCCTCTCCCCGTCCCTCCCTCCCTCTCCATCACTTTTATATTAAGAACAAATTCAGATACTGTAGCGACCAATTGGACTGATATCTAAACTTACAAAAAAATCTTAGGTTAAAGCTGGTGAATTGTATATAATGTGTGAGTTATTTTGCAACAAAACTGGAATAAAAGTATTTACAAGTTCTTACGTGTGTGCTAATGCTTGTGCACGCACACGTATGAGTGCATGTGCGTGTGTGTATACATATGCGAGTGTGTTTGAGTGTGTGTGTGTGTGTGTGTGTGTGTGTGTGTGTGTGTGTGTGTGTACATATGTGTGTGCTTATATGAGTGCTTATATGAATAATAATGGTAATTACAAAGCACTTAAATTTTTCAACAACAAAAAATTTCAAAGGAAAAGAAAAAACAATTAACAAAACTAATCAATTTAACAACCATCAAGGCACAGAACCGTAACTTTTCTCCGTCTTTGTCACTTTTAAGCTTTGTACATTATTCCAACTTCCCTCCCCACACTTATGCCCGCCCAACATACAACAAAAAAGGAACCTATAAATACTTCCCCAATGGAGTGCGCTCTAAGCATACAAAAAACTCAATGTTAGAGCTGGTGACTCAAAGATGGCCTGTACACTATTTTGTCTCAACACTGAAATTATTTTTTTTCATGTCTTGACATGTAACAATATGTTCACGTGTTATTTTCTTTTTACATAAACACACTATGTTTTTAACATATTTTGTTTTAAAAGCATCACGTTTCCACCTATACATCAACGAAAGTATATTTTTATTTAAACTAAAGTTATGTTGAATGATTTTAATATCAAAAGTATCAAACTGATTTTGATTATCATGTTCTATCATTCTATCTTTGAAATTTTTCGAAATATGTGTTTTAACTAGGTTGCACTGCTCATGTACCGCCGATAAGGCTAGTTTAAGATATTCAGAACCAGAGATATGTTTTGCTCCACATTTAGCTGCCCTATCTACTTTATCGTTATAATAAAAGGAACAGTGTGAAGGAATCCAACTAAAGGATAACTGGGTGCCTCCTTCAATAAGCATGTGGATCAAACAGCTTGCCTCAATAATCATTTCAGGTCTAGTATGCAGATGAAAATCTTTTAGCGCCTGAAGGACTGATTTTGAATCTACACAAAACAGAGCTTGAAATATTGTTTGGGGGAAATTTGAAAGGTAATTCAAAGCCATGAGTATTGCTGTTAATTCAGCTGTGAATATGGATATGTTACATCCAATGTAAAAAGATTTCTCCACCCTCAAGTCTGGGATTAAGAATGCACAATCTGTTTGCTTACCAATACATGAACCATCTGTGTATATTTTTAGTTGGTTAGTGTATTTCTCGTCAATATGACACTTAGTATAACTTGTGAGCATATTGATATTTTCATCTTTTTTAATGTTGGTGTGATCAATATCAAAATGGGCTTTTTAAGTTCCCAGGGTGGAATAGGGCAAAAAGATGGTCTGGGAGAGAAAGCTTCCTTTTCTAAAGAAACCCAGAATCTGAAAGTATTTTTGATGTATAAGTTGCTATATAGTTATTTGAAAAGTTAAAGACTTTGCTCTTTTCGGAAAATCAAAATCTGATCTCATTTTAATTTCTGATTTGATGTGTTTTCTAGCTGTACTTTTAATGACAAATTTACAGCGTGTTAAATCTCTATAATCATCTAGAGGAAGTACCTGGGCTTCATAATATGTACGTGACGATGATGCGTGCACAGGACGTCCAAGGGCTAATTTCAATGCCTTACATTCAATACTTTGCAGTTTTTGTAATAGATATTTAGGCGCATTGAAGAATATTTCTTGGCCATAAGATACTTTTGATCTCATTAAAGACTTACATAGAGTAATCAAAGAAGCTGGATCTTGTCCCCACTTTTCTTTAGAAATAATTGTCAGAAAGTTTGATGTTTTTATCGCTTTTGTTAATAAATATTCGATATGAAAGTTCCATGATAACTTAGATGTAAAATAAACTCCTAGAAATTTAATCTCTGTTACGTACTTAAGAGGAGTATCATCCAATGTGAAAACAGGCATACTTTTTGGGTTAGATCCACTGTTAAAAAGAATCATATTTGTTTTTTCGGTTGACAGACTTCCATTTAGCTTCATGTAATCCACCATCTTGTTTAGTTCTCCCTGATAGATCTTTTTGACGAATTTTATATCTCGCTGTGAAGTTTTCTTTTTTGACGTTGCATCCATCCACATGCATATATCGTCGGCACATTGGACAAGAACAACATTTTTTTGATAATTTGTTTGGCAGATCATGCATTAATAACGAGAAGAGAAGTGGCGCTAATACTGACCCTTGAGGGATTCCCATTGAAAGTGTTCTACTTGTGGAATATGTTTTTCCTACTCTTGTTCTTATTACCCTATCCTTCAGAAAACATCTGACATAGTTGTATATATTTCCTGTCAAACCAATGTTTATAAGTTTGTTCAATAGCTGTAAATGCCACATTTGATCGTAAGCCTTATTTATGTCGAAAAAGGTAGCAAGAACACATTTTCGTCTAGCAAACTGTTTCTTTATATTTGTTGATAATTTCAGTAAAATTTCTGTAGTGGATCGACCTTTCTGGAAACCAGCTTGATTAATTGGTATTATGTTATATTTTTCACAGTAATGTACACGTGTGTGTGTGTGTGTGTGTGTGTGTGTGTGTGTGTGTGTGTGTGTGTGTGTGTGTGTGTGTGTGTGTGTAGTGTGGTGCGGTGCGGTGCGGTGCGGTGCGGTGCGGTGCAGTGCAGTGCAGTGCAGTGCAGTGCAGTGCAGTGCAGTGCAGTGTAGTGTGTAGTGCAGTGCAGTGCAGTGCAGTGCAGTGCAGTGCAGTGCAGTGCAGTGTAGTGTAGTGCAGTGCAGTGCAGTGCAGTGTAGTAGTGTGGTGTGGTGTGGTGTGGTGTGGTGTGGTGTGGTGTGGTGTAGTGTAGTGTAGTGTAGTGTAGTGTAGTGTAGTGTAGTGAGTGCAGTGTAGTGTAGTGTAGTGCAGTGCAGTGCAGTGCAGTGCAGTGCAGTGCAGTGCAGTGCAGTGCAGTGCAGTGCAGTGCAGTGCAGTGCAGTGCAGTGCAGTGTAGTGTAGTGTAATGTAGTGCAGTGCAGTGTAGTGCAGTGCAGTGTAGTGTAGTGTAGTGTAGTGTAGTGTAGTGTAGTGAGTGTAGTGAGTGTAGTGTAGTGTAGTGTAGTGTAGTGTAGTGTAGTGAGTGTAGTGTAGTGAGTGTAGTGAGTGTAGTGTAGTGTAGTGTAGCGTAGCGTAGCGCAGTGCAGTGCAGTGTAGTGTAGTGTAGTGTAGTGTAGTGTAGTGTAGTGTAGTGTAGTGAGTGTAGTGTAGTGTAGTGTAGTGAGTGTAGTGTAGTGTAGCGTAGCGTAGCGTAGCGTAGCGTAGCGTAGTGTAGTGTAGTGCAGTGTAGTGCAGTGCAGTGTAGTGTAGTGTAGTGTAGTGCAGTGTAGTGAGTGTAGTGTAGTGAGTGTAGTGTAGTGTAGTGTAGTGCAGTGTAGTGAGTGTAGTGTAGTGTAGTGTAGTGTAGTGTAGTGAGTGTAGTGTAGTGTATGTTTCAAGAGATGCCAGATTTAACTTTTAGAAGGGATCTTGGATTATAAGCAAAATATTATAATTATTATATTGGGTATTTATATAGCGCTTATCCTCGGTCACAGACCACGCTCTAAGCGCTTTACAATAAACACACTACCTCACTCACTCAACGGGCTGCCTACCCAGGTAGAGCCGGCCGAAGAGCAGCCTACTGGCGCTCATTCAGTCGTTTCCCGTACCATTCAAATATCAGTCACTCATTTTCATTTATCTCATTTATTCCTCCAGTTTCTCACATAGGATGCATGTGATGTTTATACGTGTCCTCTATTTCCACTGGTACACGATGGCACAGGATAACAGTAAGTGACAATTTTTTGTGGCTTGGTAAGAAATACCAGGCGGCTATCTTCAATCTACATCAATTTTGCCAGGGCAGCGGGGAACCCCCTGCTCTTTTCGATTTTCAACTGCCGTGGGTTCTTTAACGTGTGCAGGGGGCCAGGAAGGCGCACGGGTCCGACTCGCTTATAGTCCCCATCCGATGGACTTGACGTTCAGTTCGATTTGTCATTCAAACTGGGAAATATGTTCTCTTAATATTTTTGTACTACATTTTTAATGCTCTTTACCATAAAATGCACAACTGTGTATAATCAGAAGCCTTCTTCTAATCTGTAGATACGGCTACCCTCTATGGAACACGTCAGAAATCAGAAAATGAGTGCAAAGTAAACATGGCTTATGTTACAGAAACCAAGTTGGTCAATTAGCTTTTTTGCCGCGTGTTCCGTTAGATTACAAAATGCATTGTCAAGCAGCATTCAAGACAAGTGTGAATGACGTCGTTAAACTGTTATGGCTACGATGTACCAGCAGTCACTAGGATCACTATTCCTACCTCTTTCCAACACAAATTTTTCCTGCCTTTAGTCCAATCAACAGGGTTTTTGTCCAACATTTAAATTTAGTGGAAACGATTTGGTAAACATTCAAGTACTAATCAGATAACAATGTGATCAATATCACAAAATGACATGTTCCCCATCCTGATCATGACACGTCATACACCACACACCTAGCGTCCATATAATGCACTCAAAAGGATAGTACCGCCCCCCCCCCCCCCCCTCCCCTCCCCTCCCTCCAACTCCCGTCCTCACATAGTCGGGGCTGCCTCCAGACGTGTCGTCAGCACACTATATAAAGGGAGGTAAGCTGTCAGTTATCGTTCAGTCGTACTGTGGTGCGTGAAGCCAGTGAGAACAGTGAGGGAGACGAAAGAATGACGCCAGTCTCTCTCGTCGTCTTCCCCGTGTACATAGTCACAGTGGGAGACACTAGATACCGGCTCAAAGGTACGTCACTCTCTTGTCGTCTTTACATGGTCACAGAGGGAGACACTAGATACCGGCTCAAAGGTACGTCACTCTCTTGTCGTCTTTACATGGTCACAGAGGGAGACACTAGATACCGGCTCAAAGGTACGTCACTCTCTTGTCGTCTTTACATGGTCACAGAGGGAGACACTAGATACCTGCCCAAAGGTACGTCACTCTCTTGTCGTCTTTACATGGTCACAGAGGGAGACACTAGATACCTGCCCAAAGGTACGTCACTCTCTTGTCGTCTTTACATGGTCACAGTGGGAGACACTAGATACCTGCCCAAAGGTACGTCACTCTCTTGTCGTCTTTACATGGTCACAGTGGGAGAACTAGATACCTGCTCAAAGGTACGTCACTCTCTTGTCGTCTTTACATGGTCACAGTGGGAGACACTAGATACCTGCTCAAAGGTACGTCACTCTCTTGTCGTCTTTACATGGTCACAGTGGGAGACACTAGATACCTGCTCAAAGGTACGTCACTCTCTGTCGTCTTACAGGTCACAGTGGAGACACTAGATACCTGCTCAAAGGTACGTCACTCTCTTGTCGTCTTTACTGGTCACAGGGGAGACATAGATACCTGCCCAAAGGTACGTCACTTTCTTGTCGTCTCCCGTGTACATAGTCACATTGGGGTCACAAGATACTGTCAAGAGGTACGTCACTCTGCTGTTGTCTTCACCGTATACACAGTCACAGTAGGAACAACACTGTTGTCTTCACGTGTACACAGTCACAGTAGGAACGACACTGTTGTCTTCATCGTGTACATAGTCACAGCAGGGAACAACACTGTTGTCTTCATCGTGTACAAGTCACAGTAGGGAACGACACTGTTGTCTTCACCGTGTACACAGTCACAGTAGGGAACAACACTGTTGTCTTCACCGTGTACACAGTCACTGCAGGGAACAACACTGTTGTCTTCACCGTGTACACAGTCACTGTAGGGAACAACACTGTTGTCTTCACCGTGTACACAGTCACAGTAGGGAACACTACATACCTGTCCACATACGTTACTCTCCTGTTGCCTTTCTTTGTGTAATCAACAGGGGGAACACGAATAACCTGCCTGCAGGTACATCACTGTCTTGTCATCTTCGCCGTGTACACACAGTCACAGTAGGGAAAACTAGATACCTGTCGAGAGAGACGTCACTCTGCTGTTGTCTTCACCGTGGACACAGTCACAGTACGGAACACTACATACCTGTCCGGAGATAAGTCACTCTCCTGTTGTCTTCGTTGCGTAATCAACAGGGGGAACACGAATAACCTGCCCGCAGGTACATCACTGTCTTGTCGTCTTTGCCGTGTAGTTAGTGGGGGTCACGAGATATCTGCCCACAGGTACGTAACATTGAGTAAAACAAGGTTGTCTTTCTCCTGTCAGACTGTAGTCATTGCAGAAACCAAAAGGACAACAGAAGAAACATTTTGGCCATTTCACAAACTAAGGTTTGACGAGCAATAGGACAATCATGCGAACAAACACAGGTCATTTTGGTGTGTGAATAACATCTAGTGTTACATCCTCACTAAATGTTACTAAACCAGATCAGAAGTCACCAGTGATAGACCAAAGTCTTCCACGTCACATATTGTAAAAGACCTAGAAGAATATAATAACAATAGTGATATCATTATGTTTTGAAAATCCGGTCATTCTGACCACACAAGCTGAATCCATAATAGGTAGATTTACATCAGATGCCCCATTAAAACTAACCACAAATAATCTTTTTTTAATGCAAAAAGAGAGGTCTAGAAAACGTTTTAGACGTAAGCTGTAAATGTTTACGACGCGTTTGACACAATAGATTTTGTTCAGAGTTAAAAATATTGGTTGAAGCAGAGACATATACGATACTGTAAAACCACTACTGATAGGAAGAAACATCATGACAAAATAGTTTATTCTCTGTGCTCACCCATATAGATACATACGGGAATAACTTAAGTATCTACAATAGTTCCAATTCTACTTCAAATCATGTTATGCCATTGATCAAAATATTTCCCTAAATCTCCGGGTGCTATTGATCAACGATCTGGAGTATCTTTCCATAAGAGAAGAGAATAAGTTTGGGTCACTCTAACCGTGTAGATTATAAAGTAGAGGCTGACTGTTTAAACATGTATGTGGATGCAAGTTAAAAGTCTCAACAGAAAAACATCTTAACATGGTTCTGTATAACAAATGACTTGCATCACAAGCATACCTAGAAGCTCAGTTTGGTGGAGGGGTACATTCTCAGGAGATTATTTGGCTTCAAACTTAAATTGAAAAAAGACAATACTTTCATAAGCCATAAAAACTTGAACTTTTGAAAACTGTCAATAGATACCCTCAGAGTCACGCTTCCAGAATTATTGTCGACACCCTCAGAGTCACGCTTCCAGAACTATTGTCGACACCCTCAGAGTCACGCTTCCAGAACTATTGTCGACACCCTCAGAGTCACGCTTCCAGAACTATTGTCGACACCCTCAGAGTCACGCTTCCAGAACTATTGTCGACACCCTCAGAGTCACGCTTCCAGAACTATTGTCGATCTCCTCAGAGTCACGCTTCCAGAACTATTGTCGATCTCCTCAGAGTCACGCTTTCAGAACTATTGTCGACACCCTCAGAGTCACGCTTCCAGAACTATTGTCGACACCCTCAGAGTCACGCTTCCAGAACTATTGTCGACACCCTCCGAGTCACGCTTCCAGAACTATTGTCGACACCCTCAGAGTCACGCTTCCAGAACTATTGTCGACACCCTCAGAGTCACGCTTCCAGAACTATTGTCGACACCCTCAGAGTCACGCTTCCAGAACTATTGTCGATCTCCTCAGAGTCACGCTTCCAGAACTATTGTCGATCTCCTCAGAGTCACGCTTTCAGAACTATTGTCGACACCCTCAGAGTCACGCTTCCAGAACTTTGTCGACACCCTCAGAGTCACGCTTCCAGAACTATTGTCGACACCCTCAGAGTCACGCTTCCAGAACTATTGTCGATCTCCTCAGAGTCACGCTTCCAGAACTATTGTCGACACCCTCAGAGTCACGCTTCCAGAACTATTGTCGACACCCTCAGAGTCAAGGTTCCACAACTATTGTCGACACCCTCAGAGTCAAGGTTCCAGAACTATTGTCGACACCTTCAGAGTCACGCTTCCAGAACTATTGTCGACACCCTCAGAGTCACGCTTCCAGAACTATTGTCAACACCCTCAGGGTCAAGGTTCCAGAACTATTGTCGACACCCTCAGGGTCACGCTTCCATAACTATTGTCGATACCCTCAGGGTCACGCTTCCAGAACTATTGTCGACACCTTCAGGGTCACGCTTCCAGAACTATTGTCGATACCCTCAGGGTCAAGGTTCAACAACTATTGTCGATACCCTCAGGGTCAAGGTTCCAGAACTATTGTCGACACCCTCAGGGTCAAGGTTCCAGAACTATTGTCGACACCCTCAGGCTCACGCTTCCACAACTATTGTCGACACCCTCAGGGTCAAGGTTCCAGAACTATTGTCGACACCCTCAGAGTCACGCTTCCAGAACTATTGTCGACACCCTCCGAGTCACGCTTCCAGAACTATTGTCAACACCCTCAGAGTCACGCTTCCAGAACTATTGTCGACACCCTCAGAGTCACGCTTCCAGAACTATTGTCGACACCCTCAGAGTCACGCTTCCAGAACTATTGTCGATCTCCTCAGAGTCACGCTTCCAGAACTATTGTCGATCTCCTCAGAGTCACGCTTTCAGAACTATTGTCGACACCCTCAGAGTCACGCTTCCAGAACTATTGTCGACACCCTCAGAGTCACGCTTCCAGAACTATTGTCGACACCCTCAGAGTCACGCTTCCAGAACTATTGTCGATCTCCTCAGAGTCACGCTTCCAGAACTATTGTCGACACCCTCAGAGTCACGCTTCCAGAACTATTGTCGACACCCTCAGAGTCAAGGTTCCACAACTATTGTCGACACCCTCAGAGTCAAGGTTCCAGAACTATTGTCGACACCTTCAGAGTCACGCTTCCAGAACTATTGTCGACACCCTCAGAGTCACGCTTCCAGAACTATTGTCGACACCCTCAGGGTCAAGGTTCCAGAACTATTGTCGACACCCTCAGGGTCACGCTTCCATAACTATTGTCGATACCCTCAGGGTCACGCTTCCAGAACTATTGTCGACACCCTCAGGGTCACGCTTCCAGAACTATTGTCGATACCCTCAGGGTCAAGGTTCAACAACTATTGTCGATACCCTCAGGGTCAAGGTTCCAGAACTATTGTCGACACCCTCAGGGTCAAGGTTCCAGAACTATTGTCGACACCCTCAGGGTCACGCTTCCACAACTATTGTCGACACCCTCAGAGTCAAGGTTCCAGAACTATTGTCGACACCCTCAGAGTCACGCTTCCAGAATTATTGTCGACACCCTCAAGGTCACGCTTCCACAACTATTGTCGACACCCTCAGGGTCACGCTTCCAGAACTATTGTCGACACCCTCAGGATCACGCTTCCAGAACTATTGTCGACACCCTCAGGGTCACGCTTCCAGAACTATTGTCGACACCCTCAGGGTCAAGGTTCCAGAACTATTGTCGACACCCTCAGAGTCACGCTTCCAGAACTATTGTCGACACCCTCAGGGTCACGTTTCCACAACTATTGTCGACACCCTCAGGGTCACGCTTCCAGAACTATTGTCGACACCCTCAGGGTCACGCTTCCAGAACTATTGTCGACACCCTCAGGGTCACGCTTCCAGAACTATTGTCGACACCCTCAGAGTCACGCTTCCAGAACTATTGTCGACACCCTCAGGGTCACGCTTCCAGAACTATTGTCGACACCCTCAGGGTCACGCTTCCAGAACTATTGTCGATACCCTCAGGGTCAAGGTTCAACAACTATTGTCGATACCCTCAGGGTCAAGGTTCCAGAACTATTGTCGACACCCTCAGGGTCAAGGTTCCAGAACTATTGTCGACACCCTCAGGGTCACGCTTCCACAACTATTGTCGACACCCTCAGGGTCAAGGTTCCAGAACTATTGTCGACACCCTCAGAGTCACGCTTCCAGAACTATTGTCGACACCCTCCGAGTCACGCTTCCAGAACTATTGTCGACACCCTCAGAGTCACGCTTCCAGAACTATTGTCGACACCCTCAGAGTCACGCTTCCAGAACTATTGTCGACACCCTCAGAGTCACGCTTCCAGAACTATTGTCGATCTCCTCAGAGTCACGCTTCCAGAACTATTGTCGATCTCCTCAGAGTCACGCTTTCAGAACTATTGTCGACACCCTCAGAGTCACGCTTCCAGAACTATTGTCGACACCCTCAGAGTCACGCTTCCAGAACTATTGTCGACACCCTCAGAGTCACGCTTCCAGAACTATTGTCGATCTCCTCAGAGTCACGCTTCCAGAACTATTGTCGACACCCTCAGAGTCACGCTTCCAGAACTATTGTCGACACCCTCAGAGTCAAGGTTCCACAACTATTGTCGACACCCTCAGAGTCAAGGTTCCAGAACTATTGTCGACACCTTCAGAGTCACGCTTCCAGAACTATTGTCGACACCCTCAGAGTCACGCTTCCAGAACTATTGTCGACACCCTCAGGGTCAAGGTTCCAGAACTATTGTCGACACCCTCAGGGTCACGCTTCCATAACTATTGTCGATACCCTCAGGGTCACGCTTCCAGAACTATTGTCGACACCCTCAGGGTCACGCTTCCAGAACTATTGTCGATGCCCTCAGGGTCAAGGTTCAACAACTATTGTCGATACCCTCAGGGTCAAGGTTCCAGAACTATTGTCGACACCCTCAGGGTCAAGGTTCCAGAACTAATTTCGACACCCTCAGGGTCACGCTTCCACAACTATTGTCGACACCCTCAGAGTCAAGGTTCCAGAACTATTGTCGACACCCTCAGAGTCACGCTTCCAGAACTATTGTCGACACCCTCCGAGTCACGCTTCCAGAACTATTGTCGACACCCTCAGGGTCACGCTTCCAGAACTATTGTTGACACCCTCAGGATCACGCTTCCAGAACTATTGTCGACACCCTCAGGGTCACGCTTCCAGAACTATTGTCGACACCCTCAGGGTCAAGGTTCCAGAACTATTGTCGACACCCTCAGAGTCACGCTTCCAGAACTATTGTCGACACCCTCAGGGTCACGCTTCCACAACTATTGTCGACACCCTCAGGGTCACGCTTCCAGAACTATTGTCGACACCCTCAGAGTCACGCTTCCAGAACTATTGTCGACACCCTCAGGGTCACGCTTCCAGAACTATTGTCGACACCCTCAGAGTCACGCTTCCAGAACTATTGTCGACACCCTCAGGGTCACGCTTCCAGAACTATTGTCGACACCCTCAGGGTCACGCTTCCAGAACTATTGTCGATACCCTCAGGGTCAAGGTTCAACAACTATTGTCGATACCCTCAGGGTCAAGGTTCCAGAACTATTGTCGACACCCTCAGGGTCAAGGTTCCAGAACTATTGTCGACACCCTCAGGGTCACGCTTCCACAACTATTGTCGACACCCTCAGGGTCAAGGTTCCAGAACTATTGTCGACACCCTCAGAGTCACGCTTCCAGAACTTTTGTCGACACCCTCAGGGTCACGCTTCCACAACTATTGTCGACACCCTCAGGGTCACGCTTCCAGAACTATTGTCGACACCTACATAGTCACGCTTTCAGAACTATTGTCGACACCCTCAGGGTCACGCTTCCAGAACTATTGTCGACACCCTCAGGGTCAAGGTTCCAGAACTATTGTCGACACCCTCAGGGTTACGCTTCGACAACTATTGTCGACACCCTCAGGGTCACGCTTCCAGAACTATTGTCGACACCCTCAGGGTCACGCTTCCACAACTATTGTCGACACCCTCAGAGTCAAGGTTCCAGAACTATTGTCGACACCCTCAGGGTCACGCTTCTAGGAACTATTGTCGACACCTCAGGGTCACGCTTCCAGAACTATTGTCAACACCCTCAGGGTCACGCTTCCAGAACTATTGTCGACACCCTCAGGGTCAAGGTTCCAGAACTATTGTCGACACCCTCAGGGTCAAGGTTCCAGAACTATTGTCGACACCCTCAGGGTCAAGGTTCCACAACTATTGTCGATCTCCTCAGGGTCAAGGCTCAACAACTATTGTCGATACTGTTTCCGCACTCGAATATTTCGTTTGACGTACGTACGTAAAGGGGTATGGCGTGGGTTTTTTTGTTTCGTTTGGTTTGGTTTGGTTTTTGCTTTGTGATGTTGTTTTTGTTTTTGTTTTTTTTGTGTTTAGTTTGCTCTTAATAAGCTTACGAAATTGAAGAAATGACAAAGTTCCGATCGATCAAGCTGGTCTAAGGCGTTCCATATCACACAAATTCAGTGTACCCTTACAGACTAGCAGGAGTTTTACCCACCCCTTCATCCCGGCTACCCGTCATCACTCACATCCCGGCTACCCGTCATCACTCACATCCCGGCTACCCGTCATCACTCACATCCCGATATTTCCCGTCATCACTCACATCCCGGCTACCCGTCATCACTCACATCCCGATATTTCCCGTCATCAGTCACATCCCGGCTACCCGTCATCACTCACATCCCGATATTTCCCGTCATCAGTCACATCCCGGCTACCCGTCATCAGTCACATCCCGATATTTCCCGTCATCAGTCACATCCCGATATTTCCCGTCATCAGTCACATCCCGGCTACCCGTCATCACTCACAT
Source organism: Conus ventricosus (assembly GCA_018398815.1). Classification (NCBI taxonomy): domain Eukaryota; kingdom Metazoa; phylum Mollusca; class Gastropoda; order Neogastropoda; family Conidae; genus Conus; species Conus ventricosus. Next base: position 138,447 of record JAFLJL010001342.1, on the reverse strand, counting down.
CCCGATATTTCCCGTCATCAGTCACATCCCGATATTTCCATCATCAGTCACATCCCGATATTTCCCGTCATCAGTCACATCCCGATATTTCCCGTCATCAGTCACATCCCGATATTTCCATCATCAGTCACATCCCGATATTTCCCGTCATCAGTCACATCCCGATATTTCCCGTCATCAGTCACATCCCGATATTTCCATCATCAGTCACATCCCGATATTTCCCGTCATCAGTCACATCCCGATATTTCCATCATCAGTCACATCCCGATATTTCCCGTCATCAGTCACATCCCGATATTTCCCGTCATCAGTCACATCCCGATATTTCCATCATCAGTCACATCCCGATATTTCCCGTCATCAGTCACATCCCGATATTTCCATCATCAGTCACATCCCGATATTTCCATCATCAGTCACATCCCGATATTTCCATCATCAGTCACATCCCGATATTTCCCGTCATCAGTCACATCCCGATATTTCCCGTCACGTCATCAGTCACATCCCGATATTTCCCGTCGTCAGTCACATCCCGATATTTCCCGTCATCAGTCACATCCCGATATTTCCCGTCGTCAGTCACATCCGATATTTCCCGTCATCAGTCACATCCGATATTTCCCGTGCAGTCATCCCGATTTTCCGTCATCAGTCACATCCCGGTATTTCCCGTCATCAGTCACATCCCGATGTTTCCCGTCATCAGTCACATCCTGGTATTTCCCGTCGTTAGTCACATCCCGATGTTTCCCATCGCAGCCCCGGCACCGGCAAGAGAGTTAATGTCAAGACGTCATGAGGCAACCCACCAGAGGAGACACTGCACTGCTGCCGTGTGGTGTTCAGTGGTGTCCCCATCCAATACACAGCACACCATTGCCGTGTCACTTCAGTGATGTCCAGAGCTGTCTGTTCCCATCTAATATACAGCACACCACTTACTAAACCTTCTACCGACGACAAAAATCGCGTATTTTAAATGTAGTTTATAGCCGCAAAAAAAAAGTACACAAACGAATCAAAAGACAAAACACGAGGCGTTGCGACAGTTTAGGTGTGTGTGAGTCGAGGTAGTAATGATGATGATTATATTAGTGATAGGAATAATGATAATGATAATATTTTTAAAAATTTAAAAAAAAATCAAAACAAAATCGACCTAATATAGCGCTCTTCGATAGAGAGAAAAAGACTCATCCCCAGAGCGCTTCACAATACAGGAAAAATGAATGTTTCCATAAACATTGCACAATATTGAGAAAAAGGCATCAAAACAATAGGTCACAAAGTAACTACTAAAACAGATGCACAAGCCCCCCCCCCCCCCCCCCCCCCACTCCATCTTCTTCCCACCCCCACCCCCCTCCTCCCACCGGCACCCCACACACACTACACACGTGACATTTTATGAACAACGCTCGACAAGAATTTGGGAATCGAAGAAAAGAACCAATCCCCACTCCCACACCAACCACCCACCACCGCCTCCAATTTCGTGAACACTGCACGGGGTACAATTTAAAACATGCACAAGGGAGCACCCACACCCACAGACAGACAGATAGACAACACACACACACACACACACCACACACAACACACACACACACACAACACACACACACACACACAGGGCAAACTCAACACGAAGCAACAAAAGCCCACGCGCGTAAACGCACACACACGAACGCACACACGTAAAAGCACGTAAGCATTCAAGCACGGAAGCGCCCGTGCACATACAAGAGGCGAAGGGAATGGAGAATGCATGGGAAACACACATTAACTCGTAAGCTATGAAGAAAGACAAAAGGACTTCTGAAAGAGATGCGTTTTGAGACCAGATTTGAACGCAGAGAGAGTCTGTGAAGAGCGGAGCTGGGAGGGGAGGGAGTTCCAGACAAGGGGGCTTGATAACTGAAAGAACGTTGGCCAAAGGATTTCAGTTTCATGCGGGGAAACTTGAGAAGTTTATCACTGCTAGAGCGGGAGAGTGCGAGAGGGTTGATAAGTGACAAGTGTGTTGGAAAGATAAGCAGGCAATGTTTCATCAAAGTGTCGGAAGGCAAGTGTTGCGAGTTTATACTGAATGCGCGCATGAATGGGAAGCCAGTATAGTCTAACTAACAGAGGTGTAGTGTGGGTTCTTTTGGACTTTTGGAAAACAATATCATCATTCCTATCACGAATATAATTACCATCATTACTATCATCATCATTATCATTATTCCTATCACGAATATAATTACCATCATTACTATCATCATCATTATCATTATTCCTATCACGAATATAATTACCATCATTACTATCATCATCATTATCATTATTCCTATCACGAATATAATTACCATCATTACTATCATCATCATTTCATTATTCCTATCACGAATATAATTACCATCATTACTATCATCATCATTGTCATTATTCCTATCACGAATATAATTACCATCATTACTATCATCATCATTTCATTATTCCTATCACGAATATAATTACCATCATTACTATCATCATCATTATCATTATTCCTATCACGAATATAATTACCATCATTACTATCATCATCATTATCATTATTCCTATCACGAATATAATTACCATCATTACTATCATCATCATTATCATTATTCCTATCACGAATATAATTACCATCATTACTATCATCATCATTATCATTATTCCTATCACGAATATAATTACCATCATTACTATCATCATCATTATCATTATTCCTATCACGAATATAATTACCATCATTACTATCATCATCATTATCATTATTCCTATCACGAATATAATTACCATCATTACTATCATCATCATTATCATTATTCCTATCACGAATATAATTACCATCATTACTATCATCATCATTGTCATTATTCCTATCACGAATATAATTACCATCATTACTATCATCATCATTGTCATTATTCCTATCACGAATATAATTACCATCATTACTATCATCATCATTGTCATTATTCCTATCACGAATATAATTACCATCATTACTATCATCATCATTGTCATTATTCCTATCACGAATATATTACCATCATTACTATCATCATCATTATCATTATTCTATCACGAATATAATTACCATCATTACTATCATCATCATTATCATTATTCCTATCACGAATATAATTACCATCATTACTATCATCATCATTATCATTATTCCTATCACGAATATAATTACCATCATTACTATCATCATCATTATCATTATTCCTATCACGAATATAATTACCATCATTACTATCATCATCATTATCATTATTCCTATCACGAATATAATTACCATCATTACTATCATCATCATTATCATTATTCCTATCACGAATATAATTACCATCATTACTATCATCATCATTATCATTATTCCTATCACGAATATAATTACCATCATTACTATCATCATCATTATCATTATTCCTATCACGAATATAATTACCATCATTACTATCATCATCATTATCATTATTCCTATCACAAATATAATTTACCATCATTACTATTATCATCATTATCATTATTCCTATCACGAATATAATTACCATCATTACTTACTCGACTCCCACATTGCCTCCTTCTTGACAGCCTCGTTTCCATTCAACGCCCATCTTGCGCTGAAGGGGCTGAAGATAACGTGATTGCTCATTCATTTTCGTTGTCTCTGTACTGAAGATGAGTGAAAACACTCCTGCCACCTGAGATTGACAGAGATGTCTCTGTACTGAAGATGAGTGAAAACACTCCTGCCACCTGAGATTGACAGAGATGTCTCTGTACTGAAGATGATTGAAAACACTCCTGCCACCTGAGATTGACAGAGATGGCTCTGTACTGAAGATGAGTGAAAACACTCCTGGCACCTGAGATTGACAGAGATGGCTCTGAAGATCGACGTGTAGATTCCCTAGCGATGGAGAAATCAAGAGGTTTGCCAGTTTGAACGGTAGAACCTGTTGTAACTGTTTTGCTGTTGTCAGTTTTAATTGATCTGCCCCCGCTTTTCTCGTGCTTTTCTTTGTGCAGACTCTAATCCCGCTTTGCTATCAATTTCCCCCTTTCAGTATCTTTAGCAACTGCTTTTAGTTTTCGGATAAGACGTCTAATCCACTGCACACAGCATGGATTGCTGTTGGATTCCTTTGTGTGGTTCGGTATTCACCCTGAGTATGCAGTCTAGCCTAGCAGGGAGCAACAGAGAGTTTGAATGTAGTTGAACTGCCTGTTTGTTAATATGAAAGTAAATCTGCAGCAGTATAGAAAAAGAAAGACAATAGACAAACTTACAGGTGTTTCAAATTTTGACTGAAGTATTTGAAACGTGGACAAACGAGTCACAAGTCTTGAAAAAAAAAAAACCTTCCGTATTTAATAAAACAACAATAGCTATGCACATCTCACTTTATTGTCACAAATGAGATTTTTTCCTCCTGGGAAATTCTTTATATTGTAAAGTTTTGTATGTCAAAATCGGCCTCTCAATGTCTTCATAAGCAAGTGTTCATTTCTTATCGATCCTTCTCCGTCCCCCAGACTCACTTATCCCCCTTCCCCCGCACCTTATACCCTCTTTTGTTTTGTTTGAGTCTTTTCATGTTTTTTTTTTTTTGCGTGTTATGCCATTGTTGTGTGTTTAACTGTTCTGTTGATAACCACCCACGTACAGGGTTACTTAATGCCCTATATAGATAGAACAATTAATGTGCATAGTAAGTATGTACAGGGTTACTTATGCCCTATAGAGATAGAACAATTAATGTGCATAGTAAGTATGTACAGGGTTACTTAATGCCCTATAGAGATAGAAACAATTAATGTGCATAGTAAGTAAGAGTAGAACTGAACGGACAATGTCACTGTCAAATAAACTGGAGATGGCCATTAATGTCCTACAGAGAGTGAACAGTGAATGTGCTTGGTTAGTAAAAGCAGAGATTGGGTAGTCTGCAGTGTCAATGGCAAATAAGAATGGAGATTGGGTAGTCAGTGTCAACGGCAAATAAGAATGGAGATTGGGTAGTCAGTGTCAATGGCAAATAAGAATGGAGATTGGGTAGTCAGTGTCAATGGCAAATAAGAATAGAGATTGGGTAGTCAGTGTCAATGGCAAATAAGAATAGAGATTGGGTAGTCAGTGTCAATGGCAAATAAAAATAGAGATTGGGTAGTCAGTGTCCAATGGCAAATAAGAATAGAGATTGGGTAGTCAGTGTCAATGGCAATAATGAATAGAGATTGGGTAGTCAGTGTCAATGGCAAATAAGAATAGAGATTGGGTAGTCAGTGTCAATGGCGAATAAGAATAGAGATTGGGTAGTCAGTGTCAATGGCAAATAAGAATAGAGATTGGGTAGTCAGTGTCAATGGCAAATAAGAATAGAGATTTGGTAGTCAGTGTCAATGGCAAATAAAAAAGAGATTGGGTAGTCAGTGTCAATGGCAAATAAGAATGGAGATTGGGTAGTCAGTGTCAATGGCAAATAAAAATAGAGATTGGACAGCTAACGTCCTTCAGAAACTGGACAGCTACTGTTCTCGGCGAGTTGAAGTGGAGATAGGACAGTTAGTGTCTTTGGCAACATTTCATTCCTTCTATCAATGAAATCATCAATCAGTCAACCAACGGAACTTACAACATTTCATTATAATAATAATAATAAAAATGGGGATTTAATAGCGCCTTCCACGGCACAAGGCGCTTTACAAAGGCAGAAAAAATGCAATTGCTAAATGTAAAGAAAATGCATTGAAAAAAAACGGCTCAGAAATGAAAAACAAAGGCTCTCTCTCATTCTCTCCCACGCGCACACACACTCTCACGCACAGACACACAAACCACAACAGCCGCAACAAGCACAAACTACTAAGCAATCCACAAAATAACAAAAGTCAATCAACTATCTGGTAATGACTGTCTTCTTATATTGTTTGAAAAGGTAGGTTTTCAGGGAGGTTTTGAAGGAAGAAAAGGTTTGAGAATGTCTTAAGTCATAGGGGAGTTTATTCCAGAGTTTGGGAGCTGCGTATGAGAAAGCTCGTTCGCCATGCTGTTTACGATGGGGCGGTAACTGGAAAGCGGAAGGTCCTAGTGTCGGTGGAGGAGCGGAGCGTACGTGATGGGACATATACTTGAAGGAGATCGGATAGATAGGCAGGGCATCGCCAGTGAAATCTTGAAGCAGAGACAACAACATTTGTATTTAATTTTTTCTTCAACGGGAGCCAGTGCAACTTTTTCAGGAGAGGGCTGCAGGGTTGGGTCCTAGGAGATTTGCAAATGAGACGGGCTGCAGAGTTCTGTACACATTGGAGGGGTTGGATGACAGTTGAGGGACAGCCAAGGAGAACACAGTTGCAGTAATCTAGCCTTGAAAGGATGTATGATGAAACGAGAGTTTTTGTGGCGTCTTCAGTGAGATAGGGTCGAATAGCAGCAATTCGTTTAAGTTCCATGTAGGCTAACTGACAAATTTTGTGACATGCTGTTTCATCGAGAGGTCACTATCAAGGAGAACACCAAGGTCACGAACAGTGTTTGAAAATTCAATAGTGCTGGAACCTAATGTCAAAGAAGAAGGGACGGATCAGGGCCATGATGTGACCGCTTTAAAAAACGGATGGCTTCAGTCTTCTCACAGTTTAATTTAAGCTTATTTGCTGACATCCAGGTCTCAATATCAGAAGTACAAGATTGAAGAGTAGAAACAAGGGGTGAGTAGTCATCGATGACAGAGGAATGGAGCAGCTGAGTATCGTCCGCAAACATTTCGTGTGAAACGGAATGGCCGTGGATGACATTAGACAATGGAGTGGTGTACAAAATAAAGAGGACAGGTCCCAACACGGATCCCTGAGGCACTCCAAATTGGAGGTTAGATTCATCAGAACGGTGGTCACCTACTTGAATGAACTGTTTCCTATCTAGAAGATAAGAACGAAACCAATTTAAAGCTGTTTCCCTGATGCCACATGTGTATTTCAAACGAGAGAGAAGGATTTCATGGTCTATGGTGTCAAAGGCTGCCGAAAGATCTAGCAAAAGAAGGACAGAAATTTTGTTTTCGTCTAAGGAATTTAGAATATCATTGAGAATGCGAAGGATGGTGGTCTCCGTGCTGTGCCCAGGGCGATAGGCTGACTGATGTGGTGTGAGGAGGTTGTTTGAGGCCAGATGGTCAGAGAGCTGTTGAAGAATGACTTTCTCAAGAATTTTGGATAGGAAAGGAAGATTTGAGATGGGTCTGTATTCCTTCTATCAATGAAAACATCAATAAGTCAACCAAAGGAACATCACCAATCAAAACATTCATCAAAATATGTCGTTCCTTCCATCAGTGAAAACATCAATAAGTCAACCAAAGGAACATCACCAATCAAAACATTCATCAAAAGATGCCGTTCCTTCCATCAATGAAAACATCAATAAGTCATTTCAGTTCTGTGGTGTTTCAGTTCTGTGGTGTTTCAGTACTGTGTTATTTCAGTTCTGTGTCATTTCAGTTCTGTGTCATTTCAGTTCTGTGGTGTTTCAGTACTGTGTTATTCCAGTTCTGTCTTATTTGAGTTCTGTGTCATTTCAGTTGTGTGTCATTTCAGTTCTGTGTTATTTCAGTTCTGTGTCATTTCAGTTCTGTGTCATTTCAGTTCTGTGTCATTTCAGTTCTGTGTCATTTCAGTTCTGTGTTATTTCAGTTCTGTGTCATTTCAGTTCTGTGTTATTTCAGTTCTGTGTCATTTCAGTTGTGTGTCATTTCAGTTCTGTGTCATTTCAGTTCTGTGTCATTTCAGTTCTGTGTCATTTCAGTTCTGTGTCATTTCAGTTCCAGCCCTGATGTAGTCCTTTGCGGTCGGCTGGGCTATAAGCAACATTATCTTATCTTATCATTTCAGTTCTGTGTTGTTTCAGTTCTGTGTCATTTCAGTTCTGTGTTGTTTCAGTTCTGTGTCATTTCAGTTCTGTGTCATTTCAGTTCTCTGTCATTTCAGTTCTCTGTCATTTCAGTTCTGTGTTATTTCAGTTCTGTGTTGTTTCAGTTCTGTGTTATTTCAGTTCTGTGTTATTTCAGTTCTGTGTTGTTTCAGTTCTGTGTCATTTCAGTTCTGTGTCATTTCAGTTCTGTGTCGTTTCAGTTCTCTGTCATTTCAGTTCTGTGTCATTTCAGTTCTGTGTCATTTCAGTTCTCTGTCATTTCAGTTCTGTGTTATTTCAGTTCTGTGTTATTTCAGTTCTGTGTTGTTTCAGTTCTGTGTTATTTCAGTTCTGTGTTATTTCAGTTCTGTGTCATTTCAGTTCTGTGTCATTTCAGTTCTGTGTCATTTCAGTTCTCTGTCATTTCAGTTCTCTGTCATTTCAGTTCTGTGGTGTTTCAGTTCTGTGTCATTTCAGTTCTGTGTCATTTCAGTTCTGTGGTGTTTCAGTCCTGTGTCATTTCAGTTCTGTGTCATTTCAGTTCTGTGGTGTCTAAGCTCTGTGTCATTTCAGTTTCTGTGGTGTTTAAGCTCTGTGTTCGTTCAGTTCTGTGGTGTTTAAGCTCTGTGTCATTTCAGTTCTGTGGTGTTTAAGCTCTGTGTCATTTCAGTTCTGTGTCATTTCAGTTCTGTGTCATTTCAGTTCTGTGGTGTTTCAGTTCAGTGGTGTTTAAGCTCTGTGATCTTTCAGTTCTACGGTGTTTCAGGTCTGAGTCGTTTCATGTTTCCGTTCTTGTAGCTCTGGTCCTTTCAGGTCTGTGTTTGTGTTTGGTATATGTTCAGTTCATGTGTTTGGTATATGTTCAGTTCATGTGTTTGGTATATGTTCAGTTCATGCTTTTTCACACCTAAAAATAGTAGTGAAATGTGTGTATTGGCATGGTATTTCTGTTTGAAATCTTCACGTGTAATAAACTTTCCATTTTGAAGCAGAAAATCTGCAATCTTGTGTGTCGCTTTACTAATCCATGTTTTACCGACAATGTCTCTTGCCTGTCTGTATTTTTCAGGTTCACTAGGGGTTTTACTGACAAATTCATTAAAAAGAAAGGTTTGCGTGCATCACACACTTCTGTCCACATCACATTTGATACTGAAACGGTGGTGACGATCTGTCTACAACACATTTGATTTTGAAACGGTGGTGACGATCTCATGTACACATTTGTCAAGACCATTTAAAATTGAAAAATAGTTATCGCGACCGTCCTCCATTTATGTTTGATCGTCCGCAGTTTCTGCAGCCATGTCAGTCTGCAGCCATGTCAGTCTGCAGCCATGTCAGTCTGCAGCCATGTCAGTCTGCAGCCATGTCAGTCTGCAGCCATGTCAGTCTGCAGCCATGTCAGTCTAGCAAAAGTCTTCAATTATGGTGTTCTGATGCCACTGTTTCTTACACTTTTATGTGCCATTCTTCCTGTTAATTTGTCTTTCTTCTTGTTGCATACAAAATTGTAATAGTAAACTTCCAGAGTCGGAACAAAACTGTTTGGTGGGTTAGGCAGAAGAATCCATAGATCTGTGTTGTTTCAGGTCTGTGATGTTTCAGGTCCGTGTTTTATCAGGTCTGTGCTGTTTCAGGTCTGTGATGTTTCAGGTCTGTGATGTTTCAGGTCTGTGATGTTTCAGGTCTGTGATGTTTCAGGTCCGTGTTTTATCAGGTCTGTGCTGTTTCAGGTCTGTGATGTTTCAGGTCTGTGCTGTTTCAGGTCTGTGATGTTTCAGGTCTGTGTTGTTGCAGGTCTGTGTTGTAACAGATCTGTGTTGTTGGAGGTCTGTGTTGTAACAGATCTTTGTTGTTGGAGGTCTGTGTTGTAACATGTCTGTGTTGTTGCAGGTCTGTGTTGTAACAGGTCTGTGTTGTTGCAGGTCTGTGTTGTAACAGATCTTTGTTGTTGCAGGTCTGTGTTGTAACAGATCTTTGTTGTTGGAGGTCTGTGTTGTAACATGTCTGTGTTGTTGCAGGTCTGTGTTGTAACAGGTCTGTGTTGTTGCAGGTCTGTGCTGTAACAGATCTGTGTTGTTGCAGGTCTGTGTTGTAACAGGTCTGTGTTGTTTCAGGTCTGTGTTGTAACAGATCTGTGTTGTTGCAGGTCTGTGTTGTAACAGATCTGTGTTGTTGCAGGTCTGTGTTGTAACCGGTCTGTGTTGTTGCAGGTCTGTGTTGTAACAGGTCTGTGTTGTTGCAGGTCTGTGTTGTAACAGGTCTGTGTTGTTGCAGGTCTGTGTTGTAACAGATCTGTGTTCTTGCAGGTCTGTGTTGTAACAGATCTGTGTTGTTGCAGGTCTGTGTTGTAACAGGTCTGTGTTGTTGCAGGTCTGTGTTTTAACAGGTCTGTGTTGTTGCAGGTCTGTGTTGTAACAGGTCTGTGTTGTTGCAGGTCTGTGTTGTTGCAGGTCTGTGTTGTAACAGGTCTGTATTGTAACAGGTCTGTGTTGTTGCAGGTCTGTGTTGTAACAGGTCTGTGTTGTAACATGTCTGTGTTGTTGCAGGTCTGTGTTGTAACAGATCTGTGTTGTTGCAGGTCTGTGTTGTAATAGATCTGTGTTGTTGCAGGTCTGTGTTGTAACAGGTCTGTGTTGTTGCAGGTCTGTGTTGTAACAGATCTGTGTTGTTGCAGGTCTGTGTTGTAACAGGTCTGTGTTGTTGCAGGTCGTGTGTTGTAACAGATCTGTGTTGTTGCATGTCTGTGTTGTAACAGATCAGTGTTGTTGCAGGTCTGTGTTGTAACAGATCTATGTTGTTGCAGGTCTGTGTTGTAACAGATCTGTATTGTTGCAGGTCTGTGTTGTAACAGATCTGTGTGTTGCAGGTCTGTGTTGTAACAGATCTGTGTTGTTGCAGGTCTGTGTCCCTTCCTGTCCTGTCCCACATCATGTCAGTATGGGACTGTCAACGTCCACCACCCCGTCTACATGGGCTGTCTGCAGTGTGTCTGTGCTGGTCAGTGTTGTGTGTGTGTGTGTGTGTGTGTGTGTGTGTGTGTGTGTGTGTGTGGTGCGTGCGTGCGTGCGTGCGTGCGTGCGTGCGTGCGTGGCGTGCGTGAGTGAGTGCGTGCGTGCGTGCGTGCGTGCGTGCGTGGGTGCGTGCGTGCGTGCGTGTGTGTGTGTGTGTGTGTGTGTGTGTGTGTGTGTGTGTGTATGTGTGTGTGTGTGTGTGTGTGTGTGTGTGTGTGTGTGCTCGCTCGCGCGTGCGTGCATGTGTTTCTGTCTACGTGTGTATACGCATTGAATTGGGAAAGACAGACATGGGGAAACGGTCTTGAGGAATACAGGCCTGTGGACACACCGAGGGAGAAACGTATACCTGCGAGAAAATAGGACAACTGAAGGAATATGCACCTGGGGAACCATGGACCTGGAGGAATATACGTAGACCTGGGGAATTATAGACCTGGAGAATTGTACGTAGACCTGGGGAAATAAAGACCTGGAGAAATATACGTAGACCTGCGGAAACATACACCTGGAGGAATATACGTAGACCTGGGGAAATATGATGATGGATTCTCCCGTCGTGTCCAACGGCTGAATTAGGCAGGAAGGTCATCTGCCGGATCCTCATGAGGGAATGAAGATCAATTCTTGAGGCACAAAGTTGTCCACAGACGTTGCATGGAATGGAGTCCTGTAAGGATGGGCCCTGTCTTCTCCGATTCCTCTTTTCCTGGATGGCGGCTGTTCTTTTGTGCCCAAATGTCTTTGTGCCCTGGGTACACTATTGCTTCCACTGTGTTCTGTCAAGGGCGACATCTTCCCAGGAAGATGCAGCTTCTAAGGTTGGCCTTCAAGGTGTCTTCGTATCTCTTGAGAGGCCTTCCCTGGTCACGTTGTCCTTCCTTCAGTTGTTCATAGAGCAGCATCTTTGGAATTCTGCTATTCGCCATACGGACAACGTGTCCTGTCCATCAGAGCTGGCTTTTGATGAGTATACACTCAATGCTGGGTAAGCCACACTTCTTCAGGGCCTGTAGGTTGGACACTCTGTCTTGCCATTTGAAGCTGCAAATCTTGCGCAAAAATCGTTGATGGAACTGGTCGAGTTGTTGGATGTGTCGGCGGTACGTGTCCAAGTCTCACAACAGTAGAAGAGAGCACTCAGAACCACAGCTCTGTACACGGCAACCTTTGTGCGCAATTTGATGCCATGCTCTTGCCACAGACTCTTTGGGAGTCTGTCAAAGGCAGGGCTGGCCTTTGAAATACGCAACATTACTGCTGCATCCAGAAATACGTTACTGCTTACGGTGCTGCCCAAATAGCAAAACTTGTCCACAGTTTTCATCTTTGTGTTGTTGATGACGGCAGGTGGAGCATTGCCAGCTCCGGATGGTGAAGGATTTAACATGGCCTCGGTCTTACCAAGACTGATTGTAAGTCCCTAGCGTTGACGGGCCCTTTGCAAAGTGATCTGTGATGCACTGGATGTCTTCATGGGAGTGCGTGGCCAGTGCACAGTCATCAGCAAAGAGGAACTCTCTCAGAAAGGCATCAAACACTTTAGTTTTGGCCTGAAGTTGTCAAAGGTTAACGAATTTGCCATCTGAACGAAACTGAATGTATAGATCTGAGCTGTTTCATATCTCTGATGTTTCAGATCTGAGCTGTTTCAGGTCAGAGTTGTTTCAGATGTCTATTGTTTCAGTTCGGAGTTGTTTCAGGTCTGTGTTGTTTCAGTTCGGAGTTGTTTCAGGTCTATGTTGTTTCAGTTCGGAGTTGTTACAGGTCTGTGTTGTTTCAGGTCTGTGTTGTTTCAGGTCTGTGTTGTTTCAGGTCTGTGTTGTTTCAGGTCTGTGTTGTTTCAGGTCTGTGTTGTTTCAGGTCTGTGTTGTTTCAGATCTGTGTTGTTTCAGGTCTGTGTTGTTTCAGGTCTGTGTTGTTTCAGGTCGGCGGTGCTTCAGGTCTGTGTTGTAACAAATCTGTGTTGTTTTAGGTCTGTGTTGTAACTTTAGTTTTGGCCTGAGGTTGTCAGATATTAAAGAATTTGCTATCTGAGTGAAACTGAATGTATAGCCCTTAGTCACAGTCCCGGAATGCATCAATCAGCATTACAGTAAACAGAATGGAAAAGAGGGTGGGAGCTAAGACGCATCCCTGCTTCACTCTATTTTTCACTGGGAGTGGGTCAGAGGTATCTACGTTTTCCTGCACCCTCGCCTGCATGCCATCATGGAATGAAACGATCAGTGAGATGAGCTTTTCCAGGCAACCAGACTTGCTAAGGATCTTCCACAAGCCAGTCCAATTAACGGTGTCGACGGCTTTGGTGAGATAAACAAACACTACGTGAAGTTCCTGATTCTGCTCTCGACACTTCTTCTGTAGCTGGCGAACAGCAGACACCATGTCGGTTGTGCCCCTGCCTGTGCGAAGCCTGCACTGTGATTCAGGGACGATGGAGTCTGCTCTGTGGGTGATGAGTCTGTTCAAGATTACCCTGGCAAGAATCTTTCCAGTGATGCACAAGAGGGAAATCCCACGATGGTTGTCACAGGACGCTTTATCGCCCTTCCTCTTGTACATGCATACAACAGGTTCGTCTGTGAAGTCGTGGGGCACTTCTCTCTTCCCTTTTCCCATAGGGACTGGAAGAGGATGGTGATGTATATGCATACAACAGGTTCGTCTTTGAAGTCGTGGGGCACTTCTCTCTTCCCTTTTCCCATAGGGACTGGAAGAGGATGGTCATGTATATGCATACAACAGGTTCGTCTTTGAAGTCGTGGGGCACTTCTCTCTTCCCTTTTCCCATAGGGACTGGAAGAGGATGGTCATGTATATGCATACAACAGGTTCGTCTGTGAAGTCGTGGGGCACTTCTCTCTTCCCTTTTCCCATAGAGACTGGAAGAGGATGGTCATGTATATGCATACAACAGGTTTATCTTTGAAGTCGTGGGGCACTTCTCTCTTCCCTTTTCCCATAGGGACTGGAAGAGGATGGTCATGTATATGCATACAACAGGTTCGTCTTTGAAGTCGTGGGGCACTTCTCTCTTCCCTTTTCCCATAGGACTGGAAGAGGGTGGTCAGCTTTTCCAGGAGTACCTCGCCTCCATTCTTTTTCTGCAGTGAAAAAAAGCTCAACGACTAGTCACCAACAGTATGGGAGGTAAGCACAGTGGTTCAGAAATGTGTGCCAGTCTACAATGCTGAAATGTGTGCCAGTCTACAATACTGAAATGTGTGCCAGTCTACAATACTGAAATGTATGCCAGTCTACAATACTGAAATGTGTGCCAGTCTACAATACTGAAATGTGTGCCAGTCTACTATGCTGAAATGTGTGCCAGACTACAATACTGAAATGTGTGCCAGTCTACAATACTGAAATGTGTGCCAGTCTACAATACTGAAATGTGTGCCAGTCTACAATACTGAAATGTGTGCCAGTCTACAATGCTGAAATGTGTTCCAGTCTACAATACTGAAATGTGAGCCAGTCTACAATACTGAAATGTGTTCCAGTCTACAATGCTGAAATGTATGCCAGTCTACTACAATACTGAAATGTGTGCCAGTCTACAATACTGAAATGTGTGCCAGTCTACAATACTGAAATGTGTGCCAGTCTACAATACTGAAATGTATGCCAGTCTACAATACTGAAATATGAGCCAGTCTACAATACTGAAATATGAGCCAGTCTACAATACTGAAATATGAGCCAGTCTACAATACTGAAATGTGTTCCAGTCTACAATACTGAAATATGAGCCAGTCTACAATACTGAAATATGTTCCAGTCTACAATACTGAAATATGAGCCAGTCTACAATACTGAATATGAGCCAGTCTACAATACTGAAATATGAGCCAGTCTACAATACTGAAATGTGTTCCAGTCTACAATACTGAAATGTGTTCCAGTCTACAATACTGAAACGTATGCCAGCAGTTTGAGGAACCCTGCTTTTCAAGTCAAGGTCCTTGCCATAGTAGTTGGAGTGGGGAGAGTGGGGGGGGGGGGGGGGTGTAGACTCATCAGCCCATGATCTCGTGAAACAGCTCTCGGTTTCCGGTAAGAAGAGAACTAGAACACTGAAGACCATGGCACAGACAGCGGAAACGGGTTC
>JAFLJL010001342.1:100871-118371 GCA_018398815.1 Conus ventricosus | reverse complement strand
ACTGGTGTCGTGTGGTTCCATTGATGCACAACACTGGTGTCGTGTGGTTCCATTGATGCACAACACTGTGTCGGTGGTTCCATTGATGCACAACACTGGTGTCGTGTGGTTCCATTGATGCACAACACTGGTGTCGTGTGGTTCCATTGATGCACAACACTGGTGTCGTGTGGTTCCATTGATGCACAACACTGGTGTCGTGTGGTTCCATTGATGCACAACACTGGTGTCGTGTGGTTCCATTGATGCACAACACTGGTGTCGTGTGGTTCCATTGATGCACAACACTGGTGTCGTGTGGTTCCATTGATGCACAACACTGGTGTCGTGTGGTTCCATTGATGCACAACACTGGTGTCGGGTGGTTCCATTGATGCACAACACTGGTGTCGTGTGGTTCCATTGATGCACAACACTGGTGTCGGGTGGTTCCATTGATGCACAACAATGTGTCGTGTGGTTCCATTGATGCACAACACTGGTGTCGGGTGGTTCCATTGATGCACAACACTGGTGTCGTGTGGTTCCATTGATGCACAACACTGGTGTCGTGTGGTTCCATTGATGCACAACACTGGTGTCGTGTGGTTCCATTGATGCACAACACTGGTGTCGTGTGGTTCCATTGATGCACAACACTGGTGTCGGGTGGTTCCATTGATGCACAACACTGGTGTCGTGTGGTTCCATTGATGCACAACACTGGTTTCGTGTGGTTCCATTAATGCACAACACTGGTGTCGTTTTGGTTCCATTGATGCACAACACTGGTGTCGTGTGGTTCCATTGATGCACAACACTGTGTCGGGTGGTTGCAGAGTTGCAACACAACACTGGTGTCGTGTGGTTCCATTGATGCACAACACTGTGTCGTGGGGTTTTGCAGTGTAGCGCTACACAACACTGGTGTCGGGTGGTTGCAGTAGAGCGCTACACTACACATGGTGTCGGGTGGTTGCATTGTAGTGCTACACAACACTGGTGTCGGGGTGGTTGCAGTAGAGCGCTACACAACACTGGTGTCGGTGGTTGCAGTGTAGTGCTACACAACACTGGTGTCGGGTGGTTGCAGTGTAGTGCTAGCTACACAACACTGGTGTCGGGTGGTTGCAGAGTAGTGCTACACAACACTGGTGTCGGGTGGTTGCAGTATAGAGCGCTACACAACACTGGTGTTGGGTGGTTGCAGTGTAGTGCTACACAACACTGGTGTTGGGTGGTTGCAGTGTAGTGCTACACAACACTGGTCTCGGTGGTTGCAGTAGAGCGCTACACAACACTGGTGTCGGGTGGTTGCAGTGTAGTGCTACACAACACTGGTGTCGGGTGGTTGCAGTGTAGTGCTACACAACACTGGTGTCGAGTGGTTGCAGTGTAGTGCTACACAACACTGGTGTCGGGTGGTTGCAGAGTAGTGCTACACAACACTGGTGTCGGGTGGTTGCAGAGTAGTGCTACACAACACTGGTGTCGGGTGGTTGCAGTAGAGCGCTACACAACACTGGTGTTGGGTGGTTGCGTGTAGTGCTACACAACACTGGTGTTGGGTGGTTGCTGTAGAGCGCTACACAACACTGGTGTCGGGTGGTTGCAGTGTAGTGCTACACAACACTGGTGTTGGGTGGTTGCAGTGTAGTGCTACACAACACTGGTGTCGGGTGGTTGCAGTAGAGCGCTACACAACACTGGTGTTGGGTTGGTTCAGTGTAGTGCTACACAACACTGGGTCGGGTGGTTGCAGTAGAGCGCTACACAACACTGGTGTCGGGTGGTTGCAGTGTAGTGCTACACAACACTGGTGTTGGGTGGTTGCTGTAGAGCGCTACACAACACTGGTGTCGGGTGGTTGCAGTGTAGTGCTACACAACACTGGTGTTGGGTGGTTGCAGAGTAGTGCTACACAACACTGGTGTCGGGTGGTTGCAGTGTAGTGCTACACAACATTGGTGTGGGGTGGTTGCAGTGTAGTGCTACACAACACTGGTGTCGAGTGGTTGCAGTGCAGTGCTACACAACACTGGTGTCGGGTGGTTGCAGTGTAGTGCTACACAACATTGGTGTCGGGTGGTTGCAGAGTAGTGCTACACAACACTGGTGTCGGGTGGTTGCAGTAGAGCGCTACACAACACTGGTGTTGGGTGGTTGCAGTGTAGTGCTACACAACACTGGTGTCGGTGGTTGCAGTAGACGCTACACAACACTGGTGTCGGGTGGTTGCAGTGTAGTGCAAACACAACACTGGTGTTGGGTGGTTTCAGTGTAGTGCTACACAACACTGGTGTCGGGTGGTTGCAGTGAAAGTGCTACACAACACTGGTGTTGGGTGGTTGCAGTGTAGTGCTACACAACACTGGTGTCGGGTGGTTGCAGTAGAGCGCTACAAAACACTGGTGTTGGGTGGTTGCAGTGTAGTGCTACACAACATGGTGTTGGGTGGTTGCAGTGTAGTGCTACCAACACTGGTGTCGGGTGGTTGCAGTAGAGCGCTACACAACACTGGTGTCGGGGTTTGCAGTGTAGTGCTAAACAACACTGGTGTTGGTGGTTGCAGTAGAGCGCTACACAACACTGGTGTCGGGTGGTTGCAGTGTAGTGCTACACAACACTGGTGTCGGGTGGTTGCAGAGTAGTGCTACACAACACTGGTGTCGGGTGGTTGCAGTGTAGTGCTACACAACACTGGTGTCGGGTGGTTGCAGTGTAGTGCTACACAACACTGGTGTTGGGTGGTTGCAGCAGAGCGCTACACAACACTGGTGTCGGGTGGTTGCAGTGTAGTGCTACACAACACTGGTGTCGGTGGTTGCAGTGTAGTGCTACACCAACACTGGTGTCGGGTGGTTGCAGTGTAGTGCTACACAACATTGGTGTTGGGTGGTTGCAGTGTAGTGCTACACAACACTGGTGTCGGGTGGTTGCAGTATAGTGCTACACAACACTGGTGTCGTGTGTTTGCAGAGTAGTGCTACACAACACTGGTGTCGGGTGGCTGCAGAGTAGTGCTACACAACACTGGTGTCGGTGTGTTGCAGTGTAGTGCTACACAACACGGGTGTCGGGTGGTTGCAGAGTAGTGCTACAAAAACACTGGTGTCGGGTGGTTGCAGTGTAGCGCTACACAACACTTGTGTCGGGTGGTTGCAGTGTAGTGCTACACAACACTGGTGTGGGGTGGTTGCAGTGTAGTGCTACACAACACTGGTGTCGGGTGGTTTCAGTGTAGTGCTAACACAACACTGGTGTTTGGTGGTTGCAGAGTAGTGCTACACAACACTGGTGTGGGGTGGTTGCAGTGTAGTGCTACACAACACTGGTGTCGGGTGGTTGCAGTGTAGTGCTACACAACTCTGGTGTCGGGTGGTTGCAGTGTGGTGTGTGTGTTCCAACCACTCTGAACATGGGGTGAAGTCCCATCACTGATTATGATGGGTGTCAGCAGTGTGTGTGTGTGTTCCTACCACTGTGAAACATGGGGTGAAGTACATCACTGATTATGATGGGTGTCAGCAGTGTGTGTTTGTTCCTACCACTGTGAACAGGGGGTGAAGTACATCACTGATTATGATGGGTGTCAGCAGTGTGTGTGTGTCCCTACCACTCTGAACATGGGGTGAAGTACATCACTGATTATGAGGGTTGTCAGCAGTGTGTGTGTTTGTTCCTACCACTGTGAACAATGGGGTGAAGTACATCACTGATTATGACGGATGACAGCAGTGTGTGTGTGTCCCTATCACTGTGAACATGGGGTGAAGTACATCACTGATTATGAGGGGTTTGTCAGCAGTGTGTGTGTCCCTACCACTGTGAACCTGTGGTGAAGTACATCACTGATTATGATGGTGTCAGCAGTGTGTGTGTTTGGTCCTACCACTGTGAACATGGGGTGAAGTACATCACTGATTATGATGGATTCAGCAGTGTGTGTGTGTTTCCTACCACTGTGAACATGGGTGAAGTACATCACTGATTATGATGGGTGTCAGCAGTGTGTGTATGTCCCTACCCCTGTGAACATGGGGTGAAGTACATCACTGATTATGATGGTTGTCAGCAGTGTGTGTGTGTGTTCCTACCACTTGTGAACATGGGGTGAAGTACATCACTGATTATGATGGGTGTCAGCTGTGTGTGTGTGTTCCTACCACTGTGAACATGGGGTGAAGTACATCACTGAATTATGATGGGTGTCAGCAGTGTGTGTGTGTGTTCCTACCACTGTGAACATGGGGTGAAGTACATCACTGATTATGATGGGTGTCAGCAGTGTGTGTGTGTGTTCCTACCACTGTGAACATGGGGTGAAGTACATCACTGATTATGATGGTGTCAGCAGTGTGTGTGTGTGTTCCTACCACTGTGAACATGGGGTGAAGTACATCACTGATTATGATGGGGTGTCAGCAGAGTGTGTGTTTGTTCCTACCACTGTGAACATGGGTGAAGTACATCACTGATTATGATGGATGTCAGCAGTGTGTGTGTGTCCCTACCACTGTGAACTGGGGTGAAGTACATCACTGATTATGATGGGTGTCAGCAGTGTGTGTGTGTCCCTACCACTGTGAACATGGGGTGAAGTACATCACTGATTATGATGGGTGTCAGCAGTGTGTGTGTTGTTTCTACCACTGTGAACATGGGGTGAAGTACATCACTGATTATGATGGATGACAGCAGTGTGTGGTGTGTCCCTATCACTGTGAACATGGGGTGAAGTACATCACTGATTTTGATGGATTTCAGCAGTGTGTGTGTGTGTGTTCCTACCACTGTGAACATGGGGTAAAGTACATCACTGATTATGATGGGTGTCAGCAGTGTGTGTGTGCGTGTTCCTACCACTGTGAACATGGGGTGAAGTACATCACTGATTATGATGGATTTCAGCAGTGTGTGTGTGTGTGTTCCTACCACTGTGAACATGGGGTGAAGTACATCATGATTTTGATGGGTGTCAACAGTGTGTGTGTGTGTCCCTACCACTGTGAACCTGTGGTGAAGTACATCACTGATTATGATGGGTGTCAGCAGTGTGTGTGTTTGTTCCTACCACTGTGAACAGGGGGTGAAGTACATCACTGATTATGATGGGTGTCAGCAGTATGTGTGTGTGTCCCTACCACTGTGAACATGGGTGAAGTACATCACTGATTATGATGGTTGTCAGCAGTGTGGTGTGTGTTCCTACCACTGTGAACATGGGTGAAGTACATCACTGATTATGATGGGTGTCAGCTGTGTGTGTGTGTTCCTACCACTGTGAACATGGGGTGAAGTACATCACTGATTATGATGGGTGTCAGCAGTGTGTGTGTGTGTTCCTACCACTGTGAACATGGGGTGAAGTACATCACTGATTATGATGGGTGTCAGCAGTGTTTTGTGTGTTCCTACCACTGTGAACATGGAGTGAAGTACATCACTGATTATGATGGGTGTCAGCAGTGTGTGTGTGTGTTCCTACCACTGTGAACATGGGGTGAAGTACATCACTGATTATGATTGGTCTCAGCAGTGTGTGTGTGTCCCTACCACTGTGAACATTGGGTGAAGTACATCACTGATTATGATGGGTGTCAGCTGTGTGTGTGTGTGTGTTCCTACCACTGTGAACATGGGGTGAAGTACATCACTGATTATGATGGGTGTCAGCAGTGTGTGTGTTTGTTCCTACCACTGTGAACATGGGGTGAAGTACATCACTGATTATGATGGATGTCAGCAGTGTGTGTGTGTGTTTCCTACCACTGTGAACATGGGGTGAATAACATCACTGATTATGATGGATGTCAGCAGTGTGTGTGTGTGTCCCTACCACTGTGAACATGGGGTGAAGTACATCACTGATTATGATGGATGACAGCAGTGTGTGTGTTTTCCTATCACTTTGAACATGGGGTAAGTACATCACTGATTATGATGGATTTCAGCAGTGTGTGTGTGTGTGTTCCTACCACTGTGAACATGGTGTGAAGTACATCACTGATTATGATGGGTGTCAGCAGTGTGTGTGTGGGGTGTTCCTACCACTGTAACATGGGGTGAAGTACATCACTGATTATGATGGATTTCAGCAGTGTGTGTGTGTGTGTTCCTACCACTGTGAACATGGGGTGAAGTACATCACTGATTATATGGGTGTCAGCAGTGTGTGTGTGTGTTCCTACCACTGTGAACATGGAGTGAAGTACATCACTGATTATGATGGGTGTCAGCATGTGTGTGTGTGTGTTCCTACCACTGTGAACATGGGGTGAAGTACATCACTGATTATGATTGGTCTCAGCAGTGTGTGTGTGTCCCTACCACTGTGAACATGGCGTGAAGTACATCACTGATTATGATGGGTGTCAGCAGTGTGTGTGTTGTGTGTGTGACTACCACTGTGAACATGGGGTGAAGTACAATCACTGATTATGATGGGTGTCAGCAGTGTGTGTGTGTTTCCTACCACTGTGAACATGGGGTGAAGTACATCACTGATTATGATGGGTGTCAGCAGTGTGTGTGTTTTCCCTACCACTGTGAACATGGGTGAAGTACATCACTGATTATGATGGGTGTCAGCAGTGTGTGTGTGTTTCCCTACCACGTGAACATGGGGTGAAGTACATCACCTTTGTTCATCCTCAAATCTGATCATGTTCCAGTGAGTTCTTTGTTTTCCCATTGTTCACCCATAAGTCCGATCATGTTTGGATGTTTTGGGTTTGACTGGTCTATCAGAGTAAAGATGTGATGTGTTGTTGAGAGACTGGTTCTACCTAAATAACCATGTGAAAATGTAGTCTATCAGAGTAAAGATGTGATGTGTTGTTGAGAGACTGTGTCTACCTAAATAACCATGTGAAAATGCATGGTTGACAGATGGTCAGCTCGCAGTTGACAGATTGGGTCTAGTGGTGTGGACGTTTAGTATTGCGTTAACAGGTTGTCTCTCCCACTGTAAGCATTTGATGTTGTGGTGTTGACAGACTGTCCCTAGCATTGTAAACATATAACAGTGTGTTGTTGGCAGTGTCTCTTCCGCTGTAAACATGAAATACTGTGTTGTTGACACTGTATCTATCATTGTAGACATGTAACATTTGTTTTTTTTACAGACTGCAATAGACCAGTGTGCCCCTATCACTGTAAACATGGGTGAAGTACATCACTGATTATGATGGGTGTCAGCAGTGTGTGTGTGGCAGGTGAGGGCCTTTTTTGAACGCGTCCTTGTCTGTCTAGCTTATGTGTGTGTGTGTGTGTGTGTGTGTGTGTGTGTGTGTGTGTGTGTGTGTGTGTGTGTGTGTGTGTGTGCGTGTGGTGTGTGTGTGTGTGTGTGTGTGTGTGTGTGTGTGTGTGTGTGTGTGTGTGTGTGTGTGTGTGTGTGTTCGTGTGTGATAGGGGCAGTGGGTCGCTCAAGACTGACAACATGGAGTTGACGACGAAACTTGATGATGGTAATAGCATGAAGTTTGATGATTTGATAATGCTGACACTGATGATAAAGATGATGGTGATGAAAATGGGGCTTATGACGATTACAGTGGTAATAATGAGGATAATTACTATGATGATGACAATCACAGTGACAAGAGCGTTGGTGATGAGTCATGTGAAAGATCGTGATAACAACGATGCTGAAAATAATGATAACAATGATGATAACAGTGAAAATAAAGATGATGATAGTGAAACTGTCTACAATATGGATGACTATGATGACAACGATAGCAACGATACTGATGGTAACGATGACGCATGCCAACAGACACAGACTACACGGAATGTCCGGAAGTGAGGTGTCCCAAAGACCGTCGTCATGGCACAGATGACGTCAAGGACGATGCAGGGTGTGAGAAATGCGTCTGCTCCAGTGAGTTCTTTGTTCTCCCTTTGTTGACCAATCAGTGTGACAGTGTTCTGGTGAGTTTTTATTCTCACTTTGTTTATCCACCAGAGTGCTCGTGTTCGAGTGGGTTTTTTTCTGTTTTTATTTCTCTGACTCCCCGTGTTATGGTGAGTTCTTTTTCTCTTTGTTCACAAACCAGCTTGGCCATGTTCTAGTGAGTTTTTTTTCTCTTTGTTCACAAACCAGCTTGGCCATGTTCTAGTGAGTTTTATTTCTCTTTGTTCACAAACCAATTTGGCCATGTTCTAGCGAGTTCTTTTTCTCTTTGTTCACGAACCAGCTTGGCCATGTTCTAGTGAGTTTTTTTTCTCTTTGTCACAAACCAATTTGGCCATGTTCTAGTGAATTCTTTTTCTCTTTGTTCACAAACCAGTTTGGCCATGTTCTGGTGAGTTCTTTTTCTCTTTGTTTACAAACCAGTTTGGCCATGTTCTGGTGAGTTCTTTTTCTCTTTGTTCACAAACCAGTCTGGCCATGTTCTAGTGAGTTCTTTTTCTCTTTGTTCACAAACCAGTCTGGCCATGTTCTAGTGAGTTCTTTGCTTTTGTCTTTGTGGTTTACTCTTTTCGTTCGACTGTCGTTCTGGCCAGTCTACCAAAGTCAAGATACGATATTTGATTTTGCCAACAAACGTAAACACATGAACATGTATTGTTTGACGGATTTTCACCCAGCAATGTAGACATGTGATCGTGCATTGTTGACAGATTGTGCCTACCGATGTACATACTTGTTTACAGGTTGTTCCTACCACTGTAAACAGACGACGTTGTGTTGTTGACAGACTGTCCCTACCACTGTAAACATTTGATATTTTGCTGTTGACAGACTCTCTTCCTGTGTGAAGATATGATATTGTGAAGTTGAAATACTGTATATGCCTCTGTAAACATAACATGATGTTGTTGACATACTGAATCTGCCACTGTAAACATGACATGATGATGTTGACATACTGAATCTGCCACTGTAAACATAACATGATGTTGTTGACATACTGTATCTGCCACTGTAAACATAACATGATGTTGTTGACATACTGTATCTGCCGTTGTAAACATAACATGATGTTGTTGACATACTGTATCTGCCGTTGTAAACATAACATGATGTTGTTGACATACTGTATCTGCCGTTGTAAACATAACATGATGTTGTTGACATACTGTATCTGCCGTTGTAAACATAACATGATGTTGTTGACATACTGTATCTGCCGTTGTAAACATAACATGATGTTGTTGACATACTGAATCTGCCGTTGTAAACATAAACATGATGTTGTTGACATACTGAATCTGCCGTTGTAAACATAACATGATGTTGTTGACATACTGAATCTGCCGTTGTAAACATAACATGATGTTGTTGACATACTGAATCTGCCGTTGTAAACATAACATGATGTTGTTGACAGACTGTCGAAAACCCATGTGTTCCTACCACTGTGAACATGGGGTGAAGTGCATCACTGATTATGATGGGTGTCAGCAGTGTGTGTGTGCAGGTAAGAGGTTTGTCAGTATGTTTATCTAGCTCTCTGCATGTGTGTGTGTGTGTGTGTGTGTGTGTGTGTGTGTGTGTGTGTGTGTGTGTGTGTGTGTGTGTGTGTGTGTGTGTATGTGTGTGTGTGTGTGCGTGCGTGCGTGTGTGTGTGTGTGTGTGTGTGTGTGTGTGTGTGTGTGTGTGTGTGTGTGTGTGTGTGTGTGTGCACGCGCGCACATGTTTAGATGTGTTTGCATGCATGGGTACGTAGATACTTGCATATCTGTGTGTAGTAGTAGTAGTAGTAGTAGTAGTAGTAGTAGTAGTAGTAGTAGTAGTAGTAGTAGTATTTGTTGTTGTTGTTGTACTAATGATAGTGTGTATACATGAGTTTGAACTGAGGAAGTGTCCCGAGTATGGCAAGATGTAGCAATACAGTATTGTACAGTGACAGGTATACTCGATACAGCCAAGAGAGTCAGTCTGCAGTGTATTGTGGTGTAGGCTGTCTGAAAACATGTAAGATGACAGAGAGAGTTAGCATAGTACACTCACTATGGTACATAGTCTGTATAGTGGTGTATAGTGTCAGTTACACTCAACAGGAAACTAGGTCAGCGCCGTGTTGTTTGACATTAGGTGCACTCGCTCTGTAGCCAGGCGAGTCAACATGCCATTGTATGATGTCAGGTGCTCTCGCCCTATAGCGAGGAGAGTCAACATGCCATTGCATGATGTCAGGTGCACTCGCTCTATAGCGAGGAGAGTCAACATGCCATTGTATGATGTCAGGTGCACTCGCTGAGGGGGCATGTTGTGTGTATGTGTGTGTGTTTATTAGCGCATGCATGTGTATGTAAAATGTGAAAGTGTCCTCAGTATGGCAAGAGATTCAGCGTAGTGTTTTAGTTTGTCAGACACCAAGTACAACAAGGGAGTCCTTATGGTGTACACTCAAGACAGTCATGTACCTGTGCACGTGCAGTCAGGTACCTATGCAGTCAGGTACCTGTGCATTCTGAAACAGCTGTGGCATTGAGAATGACGGACAAGCGCCAGGGGAACAAACTCTTCAATACAGTTTGCCATCATTCGTGACATGACCTCCGTTCTGTGACTGCCGTCCGTTTCTTTCAGTGACTGAATGCCTCCACATCGACCAGCTGATCAGCACAAGGGAACAGCTACAGTGTCCTTTGAAGAAGACGACCAGCTGATCAGCACAAGGGAACAGCTACAGTGTCCTTTGAAGAAGACGACCAGCTGATCAGCACAAGGGAACAGCTACAGTGTCCTTTGAAGAAGACGACCAGCTGATCAGCACAAGGGAACAGCTACAGTGTCCTTTGAAGAAGACGACCAGCTGATCAGCACAAGGGAACAGCTACAGTGTCCTTTGAAGAAGACGACGACCAGCTGATCAGCACAAGGGGACAGCTACAGTGTCCTTTGAAGAAGACGACGACCAGCTGATCAGCACAAGGGGACAGCTACAGTGTCCTTTGAAGAAGACGACGACCAGCTGATCAGCACAAGGGGACAGCTACAGTGTCCTTTGAAGAAGACGACGACCAGCTGATCAGCACAAGGGAACAGCTACAGTGTCCTTTGAAGAAGACGACGACCAGCTGATCAGCACAAGGGAACAGCTACAGTGTCCTTGGGAGAAGACGACCAGCTGATCAGCACATACGCAATTTATGAAAAATGGGATGCTGGCAAAAAGACCAAAATAACAATGTTGCCAAAGATGACTGATTCAAGTAATTTCAAGAGAGTTTAACAGAACAATGGTGAAGAACACGATGAACAGTCTGATGTCGAAGTCGATCTGTTCAAGGAATCAGACCATGTATTGAATCAGGATATTTCAGAAAATCAAGTCATTCAAGCTCTTTCTAAACAAAGAAAATTCCAACTAGTGGAATAGACCATATTTCAGCAGGAATGTTACAATCTGGAGGTAGATGTTCAGACATCTGTAACACAACTCTTTAATACCGTTTTTGATAAATGAGTTTATCCACAGAATGGACTAAATCGATCATCAAATCAGTGTTGAAGAAAGGTAACACAATATTACTGATAATTTTTGGAGGAGGATATCCCCCCTATTTTAAAAATTTATGATGATGCCTACAATGATGATAACAATGACAATAATGATGATGTAATAAATCTGCTGATGATATTTAGGGTGATGCCTACAATGATGATAGCAATGACAATAATGATGACGGTAATAACTCTGCTGACGATATTTATCGTGATGCCTACATAAATGATAGCAATGGCAATAATGATGACGGTAATATATCTGCTGATGTATTTATGGTGAGCCAACAATGATGATAGCAATGGCAATAATGAATGACGTAATAAATCTGCTGATGATATTTATGGTGTTTGCCTAAAATGATGATAGCAATGACAATAATGATGAGGGTAATAACTCTGCTGACGATATTTATGATAATGCCTACAATGAAAAATAGAAATGAAAATAATTGATTACGGTAAAAAACTCTGCTGATGATATTATGTTTGATGCCTACAATGATGATAGCAATGACAATAGTGATGATGGTAATGATGTGCCTACAATGATGATTAACGATGACAAATGTCAACAGACACAGACAACAGGGTATGTCCGGAAGTAAAGTGTCCCAGAGGACTGTCATTACGGAACAGATAAGGTCAAGGACGATGCAGGGTGTTGAGAAATGCGTCTGCTCCAGTGAGTTCTTTGTTTGACCTTTGTTCACCCCATCAATTTGATCTCATTCCAGTGAGTTCTTTGTTCCCCTTTGTTGGGCCCTAATGGAATAGTTGAAAAATATTGAAATATTCTGTTGAAGAAATTACTCCTTCTTACGTTAAGTTCTTTAACGACCTTTTCGACAGTGGCAATTTATCTCATAGACGGATGGACTCAGTCATCTTGCCTTTGTGTGTGTTACTGGTTAAAGTTGACATGTACGGATGCACACAGGTTAACCAAGAAAACTTAGTAATGTTAGCAATTTACATGAGAGGTATCGAACAAGAATATGTCTCTTTGAATTTGGCGTGGGGGTTGTTGGCTTAAACAAAGGGGCTGGAAGAAGTAAGAAGCTTTATCAGAGTTTTCAGACTCACATACTGTAGACAGCAGGAATGGAGTGACCATATTCAGAAAAACAACAACATGTTTTGTATGCATCCCACACTTGGTAATTCCATATGTGTACAAACGTATTTAATTGGGATGTGGATAACTTTTTAAAAAGTTCTTAATGACCAACTTTCACTTTGGAGCATCAGATTTAGCCGTGCATTGTTTTCCTTACAGGAATCCTACAGACTGTTGCTTACAGGAACCATACAGACTCTCTGTTCCTTACAGGAATCCTACAGACTCTGTTGCTTACAGGAACCATACAGACTCTCTGTTGCTACAGGAATCCTACAGACCTGTTGCTTACAGGAACCATACAGACTCCTGTTGTTTAAGGGAATTACAGACTCTCTGTTGCTTACAGAATCCTACAGACTCTCTGTTGCTTACAGGAACCATACAGACTCTTTGTTGCTTACAGGAATCCTACAGACTCTGTTGCTTACAGGAACCATACAGACCCCTCTGTTGCTTACAGGAACCCTACAGACTCTCTGTTGCTTACAGGAATCTTACAGACTCTGTTGCTTACAGGAATCTTACAGACTCTCTGTTGCTTACAGGAATCATACAGACCTGTTGCTTACGGGAATCTTACAGACTCACTGTTGCTTACAGGAATCTTACATACTCTCTTTTGCTTACCGAATCCTACAGACTCTTTGTTGCTTTGTCCACTTTGTAAAGACACTGAAGAAGACGAATTGCCTTGTCCCTGTTTTTCAGTCTCAGAAAAGAACTGATGCTAGCAAATTCCCCTGAAGCCGTAATGCTTTTAGATTGAACCTTTTGGTCCCAAATCGCTTTGCAATAGTGTCATCCAAAGTGTACCAATAGACTTATATTGGGCCTTTCAGATGAGCGAGTACGCTTTACCAAAATAACTACTGTTTGTCTGGTCATGTTTATTGCAATACGATTGTTGTTTATAGCACACACCCTTCTTTAAGGACACTGCCGTTCATGAATGACTAGCTCTCCTCTCTCTCTCTCTCTCTCTCTCTTCCTCCCCTCATCTCTCTCTCTCTCTCTCCTCTCCTCTCCCCCTCTCTCCTCTCTCTCTCCCCCTCTCTCCGCTCTCTTGTCTCATCTTTTATGCCTGTAGGATCACTGTCCAAGCTGTGCGTGGGATCATGTGGGGTGTGGTTTGTGAAGAGGGTACATCGGCAGAAAAAATGGATCACTTCTGCTAGCTTTCGATAAAAGACAAAGGATTTTAAAGCCATGTTTTACAGTCGTGTGCCTTTCATTATCTGGTCATGAAAACCGTACAGCTTGCATGGTGAGTAATGAGCAATGGCCACAGACTGTTGGTGAGTAATGAACAATGGACATACAGTGACAGGTGAGTAATGAACAATGGACACACAGTGACTGGTGAGTAATGAACAATGTACACACAGTGACTGTTTAGTAATGGGAAAAAAGGACACACAGTGACTGGTGAGTAATGAACAATGGGGAACACAGTGATTGGTAGTAATAACAATGGACACAGACTGATTGTGAGTAATGAACAATGGACATACAGTGACTGGTGATAAAAGAACAATGGACACAGAGTGACTGGTGAGTAATGAACAATGGACAAAAGACTGATGGTGATAATGAGCAATGGACACAGAGGATTGGTGAGTAATGAACAACGGACACACAGTGATTTGATAATAATGAACAAAGGACACAGACTGATTGGTGAATAATGAACAACGGAAAAACACAGTGATCGATAAGTAATGAACAAAGGACACAGACTGATTGGGGAGTAATGAACAACGGACACACAGTGATCGTAAGTAATGAACAAAGGACACAGACTGATTTGTGAGTAATAAACAATGTAGACAGCGACTGGGGAGTAATGAACAATAAACACAGAGTGACTAGTGAGTAATGAACAATGGGGCACACTGTGACTGGTGATAATGAACATGGACACAGAGTGATTGGTGAGTAATGAACAAGGACACACAGGACTGGTGAGTAATGAACAAAGGACACGAGTGACTGGTGAGTAATGAACAATGGACACGAGTGACTGGTGAGTAATGAACAAGGACACCGAGTGACTGGTGAGTAAATGAACAATGGACACAGAGTGACTGCTGTGTAATAAACATGGACACACAGTGACTGGTGAGTAATGAGCAATGGACACAGACTGATTGGTTAGTAATGAACAATGGACACACAGTGACTGGTGTAATGAACAATGGACACAGACTGATTGGTGAGTAATGAGCAATGGACACAGACTGATTGGTGAGTAATGAACAATGGACACAGACTGATTGGTGTAATGAAAAATGGACACAGAGTGACTGCTGAGTAATGAGCAAGGACACAGACTGATTGGTGAGTAATGAGCAATGGACCCACAGTGACTGGTGAGTAATGAGCAATGGACACACAGTGACTGGGGAGTAAATGAACAATGGACACAGAGTGATCTGCTGAGTAAATGAGCAATGGACACAAACGATTGGTGAGTAATGAGCAATGGACACAAACTGATTGGTGAGTAATGAGCAATGGACCCACAGGACTGGTGAGTAATGGGCAATGGACACAAACTGATTGGTGAGTAAAAGAGCAATGGACACAAACTGATTGGTGATAATGAGCAATGGACCCACAGTGACTGGTGAGTAATGAGCAAAGGACACACAGTGACTGGGGAGTAAGAGCAATGGACACAGAGT
The DNA here is from genome assembly GCA_018398815.1 of Conus ventricosus. NCBI lineage: Eukaryota > Metazoa > Mollusca > Gastropoda > Neogastropoda > Conidae > Conus > Conus ventricosus. Next base: position 103,124 of record JAFLJL010001342.1, on the reverse strand, counting down.
GACTGGTGAGTAATGAACAATGGACACACAGTCGATGCTGTGTAATAAACAAGGACGCAGAGTGACTGGTGATATGAGCAATTGACAAACATGACTGGTGAAAAATGAACAATGGACACACAGTGATTGGTGAGTAATGAACAATGGACAAAAGAGTGATTGGTGAGTAATGAACAATGGGCACATAGTGACTGGTGAGTAATGAACAATGGACACAGAGTGACTGGTGAGTAATGAACAATGGACACAGAAAGATTTATGAGAAACGAGCAATGGACACAGAGTGATTGGGTGAGTAATGAACAATGGATACACAGTTATTTGGGGAGTAATGAACAAAGGACACAGAGTGATTGGTGGGGGAAGAACAAAGGACACAGAGTGATTGGTGAGTAATGAACAATGGACACAGACTGATTGGTGGGTAATGGACAATGGACTCAGAGTCGTTGGTGAGTTATGAACAATGACAAAAGTGATTGGTGAGTAATGAACCCAAAGGACACAGAGTGATTAGTGAGTAATGAACAATGGATACGCAGTGATTGGTGAGTAATGAACAATGGACACAGAGTGACTGGTGAGTAATGAACAATGGACACAGAGTGATTGGTGAGTAATGAACAATGGACACAGAGTGACTGGTGAGTAATGAACAATGGGCACAGAGTGATTGGTGAGTAATGAACAAGGACACAGACTGACTGGTGAGTAGCGAGCAATGGCACACAGCGACTGGGGAGTAATGAACAATGGACACAGGGGGACTGGTGAGTAATGAGCAATAGACACAGTGATTGGTGAATAATCAACAATGGACACAGAGTGACTGGTGAATAATGAACAATGGACACAGACTGAAATTTATGAGTAATGAGCAATGGACATAGAGTGACTGGGGAAAAGGACACAGAGTGACAGGTGAGTAATGAACAAGGACACAGAGTGATTGGTGGTAATGAACATGGACACAGAGTGACTGGTGAGTAATGGGCAATGGGCACACAGTGACTGGTGAATAGTGAACAATGGACACCGAGTGATCTGCTGAGTAATGAGCAATGGACACAGAGTGTTAATGAGTAGTGAACAATGGACACAGAGTGATTTTGGGGAGTAATGAAAAATGGGACACAGAGTGATTAATGAGTAATGAACAATGGACACAGAGTGACTGGTGAGCAATGAACAATGGATGCAGAGTGACTGGTGAGTAATGAAAGGACACAGAGTGACGGTGAGTAATGAACAATGGACACAGTGATTGGTGAGTAATGAGCATGGACATAGTGACTGATGAGTAATGAACGATGGACATACTGTGACTGGTGAGTATTGGCAATGGACCCATAGTCACTTGTGAGTGAGAAATGACCAATGGACCCACATGACTGGTGAGTAGTGAAGAATGGACACAGTGCCCGGTGATAATAACAATGGAACACAGACTGACTGACGGTAAGTAATGAACAATGGGCACAGACTGACTGGTGAGTAATGAACAAGAACACAGACGATTTGGGGAGTAATGAACAATGGACACAGTGATTGGTGAGTAATCAGCAAAGGACACAGACTGAAATTGGTGAGTAATGAAAAATGGACGCAGTGATTTGGGGAGTAATAAAAAATTGGACACAGAGTGATTGGTGAGTATTGAGCAATGGACACAGTGACTGGTGATAATGAACAATGGACACAGACGACTGACTGGTGAGTAATGAACAATGGACACAGACTGACTGGTGAGTAATGAACAATGAACACAGACAGATTGTGAGTAATGAAAAAATGGACACAGTGATTGGTGAGTAATCAGCAAAGGACACAGACTGATTGGTGAGTAATGAACAATGGACCCCAGTGATTGGTGAGTAATGAACAATGGACACAGTGATTGGTGAGTAATGAACAATGGACACAGTGATTGGTTACTAACGAGCAATGGACACACTGTGATTGGTGAGTAACGAGCAATGGACGCAGACTGATTGGTGAGTAACGAGCAATGGACACAGTGAATGGTGAGTAATGAACAATGGACACACAGTGATTGGTGAGTAACGAGCAATGGACACAGAGTGATCGGTGAGTAATGAGCAATGGACACAGACTGATTGGTGAGTAATGAACAATGGACACAGACTGATTGGTGAGCAATGAACAATGGACACAGTGATTGGTGAGTATTTAACAATGGACACAGAGTGATTGGTGAGTAATGAACAATGGACACACAGTGATTGGTGAGTA